>CM062819.1:1655327935-1655577935 GCA_031772625.1 Pinus tabuliformis
TTTCCATATGTTTAATCCTTCAATTATTTGCTTTCGAGAGACTACGTTGCTTTTCCTCACCCAACTCCATGTGTCCTACGTGCTTCCCATCTTTACTTTCCAAGCGAAGAGACTGTGTGCTTTAAGTCGTGGGTCAATTAATGTGTCCTATGTCCTTCCCATCTTTTCTTTCCACATGCGAAGAGACTGTGTTGCTTTAAGTCCTGGGTCAATTACTCGATGCTCAGTGTCAACAGCCCCCATTCGTCTTCTGTCCTTCCCATCTTTACTTTACATCCTTTCTGTAAGGCTTCAGGCGATTGTGCGAGGGCACCGGCGAAGTCGCCGTGCACGAGGGCGCGGGCGCACGACGAGCGCACAAGTGCGCGCGAACGAACCGAAGTGCGAACGGGAGTGCGGAAGAAATGCGACGATAGAGGAGAGGACTTGCGACACTTCCCAAAATGGCGTGTGGAACGAAATGCGACTTATACCCAATGATGCGTGGGCGTTCATAGGGGCTGGTGACGATACCATGGAGAGTTTGTGGGGTGCAAGCCACACATTAGGGGTCGGCTTAAGTGACCACCCTTCACCATGCGTATATATGGATGGCGCTTGGGATCATTTGGAATCACTTCAATCATTCGAACATAACACGTCTATGCAGGCAAGAAGGAGTGCGCAGTTCTGGTTGGAGAATGCGCATAGCTTGGAGATTGCGCAAGTTTGTTTCTTGGTGATGGTTGGCAAGGTGTGTCGTATGTTGGGTGATGAACGTGCAGATTTGTGCAGGGCTTGAGGAGGAGTTCTAGGTGTCTGGGTGAGGCACCCTCCTACGTGCAAGATTGGCACAGTGTTGTAAAGGCAGTTCTATGCCTCGGTTGTAAATTTGACTAAGTATAGACTTGGAGTTTTGCCAAGTATACTTGATGATTGTATTATTGGAAAACTGATATAATATATTGTCAGGCAGACTCACATTACGGGGAGTTGCCCCTCCCCTTTATACTTGTTGCCATTGTTGATGTTCTTGTTATAATTGCATGATGATAATGAATGAGTATGGGCTTCATTAAGTATAAAGGATAATTTCATGTTTACTTGGTTGTGAAACACAAGCTAAGTAATGTTAATGTGGAAGTAGGCGTAGTCCACGAATGTTAGTATTGGTGAAAAGAAAGCGTTCGGTGGTGCTGCACCTTGCTACAAGTGGTTGGAAGACTACCGCAGGTGTAGGGGTGTGACATGTGGTATCAGAGCTTTGGTTTGAAGCTGGTGAGCAGGGTTGCTCATGACAGGTACTTGCAGGTGAAGGAAACCGTTTCACATAAGTGGAACAAGGGTTGGTTCAGGTTGCAGGTGACTTGGTGAACATGGAGAAGGCTAAAAAGGCAGTGATGGTAGAGGAACTTACGAAAGGTGAATCTAGCCATGGTGCAGTTGAAGCTCTCCAGCACGAAGTGTTGGAACATATGAGTCGATGGAGTTCTAACTGGGTTTCGATGAAGGCTGAGAACATGAAGATTCGGGAAAGCTGTTCAGAACTAAGGAGGGAACTTGAAGAACTCAGGAGCCAATGCAGAAGTACGACAAATGTTGAACTCAAGGAACTTAATGAGGAGATCCAACGAAGTGGTCTTGATCTTCAAGAGCTCTTTGATGAAAGAGCCTGGTTGAGGAAGGAAAGTGCCAGGGTGGAAGCCGAAATCAAGCAAATTGAGGAAGAGATAAAGAAGAAGCTTCTTGGTAAGAAGGTTGTTGTGATTGAGCAGGAAGAGCTTGACTACATTGATAGGTTGGTAACTCAATACCGAGAGCATCCAGAGGACATTCAGAAGTTTAGTTCCATGAACTTGGTCAGTTGACACTTGGTTGGTGCACTTGAGCAAGATGTGATGAAGGGCAAGATTGAAGGGAGCCAAGATGGACCAGGATCGAGTTGCCTAAAGGAACCAAGCAGGGAAGTGAAGTACCTTAGGAGAAATGTCAAGGTGGAGCATGAGCCAATTGACACTACTGAGGCCGAATTCTTGAAGAAGGTTGCTGATGTGAGGCGCAAGACAAAGCCAACAAAGGAAGGTGATTCCTTGAAGCTAGGTTTTGTGCAGGTGACCGTGAAGGGCAAAAGATTTGCAGCTTTGGTGGATACAGGGGCCACTCATAGCTTCTTAAGCAGGAAGGCAGCAAAGTCTTTTGGGAAGAAAGAAAAGATGGAGAGGGAATGGAGTTCTTTCAAAGCAGTCAACTCTACCATTAGAGCCGTTGATGGTGTGTTGAAGGACACTCAGGTAAAAGTGGGATCGTGGTTTGGAAAGTTGGACTTGAGGGTTGTGGACATGGATGATCATTCTATGGTGTTGGGGCTAGACTTTATGGAGCTTGCACAAGCCATACCAATGGTGGACCGGGACATTCTCCTGATCACAGCTGAAGGGAGAGCAATGATGGTATCGATGAATAGAAGAAGTTTCTTGGGGTATAGACCAAGGATGGCTTCTATGACCTTGTATCCCAAAGATCCGAATGTGAAGCATGAGGATGTGGAGAAAAGAGGACTTGGGAGTGTGACTCAAACAATGAAGGAAAGGAATTTGGTTGACTTCGTTGCAAGAGCCAGAAAGAAGAATAAAGGGAGTGAGAAAACAACCTCACGAACATGGAGACACTTGTTGGGAGCATCTTCTACTGATGGTCTTCACAATGGAGCTACAAGTGAATGGAGCCCGAGTGTTACTTCAGAGGTAGTAGTTGATGAGGATTATGGAGGTAGAGATCCTGCTGGGATAGTGGACTTTTGCAGGTATGCCATGGGCATATATGACTTTCAGTTGACAAAGGACAAGCTAGGTGAGCTTGGATGTACATGTGAGGAGATTGAGGCTGTGCATAGATACTTGAGGACACAACATCAATCTGACACATGGGTGGATGAGAGTCAGGGAGGAAACTTCCTGGCCTTCCTTTCTCTATAGATAACCTTGGAGGAAGGTTGGTGTGGAGGCCTTGGTAGGAAGGAACCACATGAACTTTATAAGGGGCCTTGGAGGAGGCTTCTTTATGACAGGTGTAGACTTGGATGCAGATGGCCAGAGGTTGAGATGGAGTCTACATGGGTTGGACATCATGGACAACAAGAGTCATGGACATCAAGTTGGTTACATGGAGCATGTTGCAGATAGGATGGAGTTTCCATGGACCTGAGCATGGGATGGTTGATAGATTCTTGATGAGTCCGAGATGTAGCAGAAGTCAGGAGAAGACTTGTGGTGACATAAGGATGTGCATTCTTATGGTTTGGGTGTATGGTTGGACTGATCACCCAACTAGTTCGAGTCATGAGGGGTACCAATGTGCAGAGATATGTTGACATTAGTCGAGACATGGTAACACATACGTGTTGGCATCTGACAGGGAGACTACATGGACGAGGGACACATGATGAGGTCAACACGAGATGTTGCAGTGGAGATTGTGGCAGAGGGGTCGATGATCATGGATCGAGATGATATCTGATGGAGAGCATACCATTGAGGTACATACCTTGGTATGATGAGCTTGGTGGCAATTGGTCACTAAGTCGAGGCATGATGGAGATGATGCTCTACATATGTTGCAGGGATGTTTGCCTTATGTGGAGAGGTCGACATCATGGATGAGTGATGATCTTGGTGGATGGCTACTGGGATGGTATGTTGTCGAGGACGACAAATATTTTAGGTGGAGGAGGATGTAAGGCCTCCAGGCGATTGTGCGACGGGCGCTGGGAAAAGTCGTCGTGCACGAGGGCGCGAGCGGGCGCAGGGGTCCTACGGCGCACGGCGGGCGCGCGACGAACCAAAGTGCAACAGGAGTGCGGAAGAAATGCGACGATAAATGCGACGATAGGAGAGCGACTTGCGACACTTGCAAAATGAGTGTGGAACGAAAGGCGACTTATACCCAACGATGCGTGGGCGTTCATAGGGGCTAGCCGACGATACCATGGAGAGTTTGTGGGTGTGCAAGCCACACATTAGGGGGTCGGCTTAACAAGTTACCACCCCTTCACCCATGTGTATATATGGATGGCGCTTCGGATCATTTGGAATCTCTTCAATCATTCGAACATAACACATCTACGCAGAGCAAGAAGGAGTGCGCAGTTCTGGTTGGAGAATGTACATAGCTCATGCGCATAGCTTGGAGATTGCGCAGGGCTATTTCTTGGTTAATGGTTTACAAGGTGTGCTATATGTTGGGTGATGAACGTGCAGATTTGTGCAGGGCTTGAGGAGGAGTTCTAGGTGTCTCGGGTGAGCAACCTCCTACCATGCAAGATTGGCACAAGTGTTGTAAATTTGACTAAGTATAGACTTGGAGTTTTGCCAAGTATACTTGATGATTGTATTATTGGAAAACTGATATAATATATTGTCGGGCAGACTCACATTACGGGGAGTTGCCCCTCCCCTTTATACTTGTTACAATTGTTGATGTTCTTGTTATAATTGCTATGGATAATGAATGAGTATGGGCTTCATTAAGTATAAAGGATAATTGCATGTTTACTTGGTTGCGAAACACAAGCTAAGTAATGTTAATGTGAAAGTAGGCGTAGACCACGAATGTTAGTATTGGCGAAAAGAAAGCGTTCGGTGGTGCCGTACCTTGCTACAAGCGGTTGGAAGACTACCGCAGGTGTAGGGGCGTTCGGTGCTACCTGCTCCCCTTTCAAATTTAAATTTTAGAGGCGAAGAGACTGTGTCGCTGGTCAGTGTCACACATCCTCTTAATCTGTCCATCATCCTCACCCACTCCATGTGTCCTTCCATCTTTACTTTCCACATGCGAAGAGACTCTGTTGCTTTAATTCATGGGTCATTACTCGATGCTCAGTGTCAACCGGCCCATTCGTCTTCTGTCCTTCCCATATTTTTTACTTTAAGTCCTTTCCATGCCACCTGCTCCCCATCAAATTAGAGAAAATAAGAATAAATGGGACCAACGACCAGACCTTCATGTATATTATAGAATCGAGTTTATTTATATTTTAGATTAAGATTATTTTAATTTTAGATTAAAATATAAGATAACTATTATATATAGAAATGGTTATGGTTATTAAAGTTATTTTATATTAATACAAACAACTATATATATGTATATATATATATATATATATATATATATATATATATATATATATATTATATATTAATTATGATAGGAAACATATAAAGTTAGTTATCGATATATATATATATATATATATATATATATATATATATTGAAATAATATATTACATTACAATAGGTATATATGAATTATACAATCAAATTTATTTATAATTTTAGAATAAAATGTAAGATAACTATTATGTATAAAAATGGTTATGGTTATTAAATTTTTTTATATTAATATAAAAAATATTAAAATAAAAAGGTTTTTTACTTATGATTTTGATAGGTAACAATAAAGTATTTTATAATTTTTTTTGGTTGACAAAGATTTTATAGCATGTTTTCAACTTAAAAAAAAATAATAATAATATTTTTACTTCCTACAATATGATTATCTATAAATTTATAATTTATATTATTATTTTTAATTATTATCAATATTTTTTAAAATGGAATGTATTAATTCTATTAGAAATTAATAAAATAGATTTTTGTTATTAAAAAATAATTAATTCTATTAACTAAATTTTGATTTTCTTGTAGGATATCAATATATATACATTTATATAGTTTGTGTAGTGATAAAGTGGTATTTTCACCAAACAATAATCTGAAACAAGAGAGTGATTTTTTGTTGTTTAAAAAACATTTTTGGATGCTTAGACGGATTTAGTACTTGTTTAAAACACATTTTTGAATACATAAAGGGAGAAAGTACTATCAAAAAACCCAGGGGCACTAGAATTCTACATATTAGACAAGTTCAACTCAAGTTTTTAAAAATCTCTACCAAATTATGAAAAAATTCATTTTGTCTATAAGTTAGACTACAACTATCCTTATGCTTGGGGACTTCAATGGTAGAACTACTAACCACAAGACACTCTACTAAGTAATAACACTAACTCTAATTCCTTGTGATTTATTGAGGATTAGGACTTAGCTAGTAAATTCAAAAGATATAACCAATAACTTATTTGGTATCGAGTTAATCAAGCTTTGCAACTCCCAAGACTTGATTATTTGTAACAAGTAATAAGTGGCCCACATTTGGCCAAATGAATTATATTCATGGGCTTGGAAGCAATGTTATGGACTATGCAATATCTGATACATGGTTTCTCAACTGTATTGTTATTTTGACCTCCTAGATGACCATGAGCATGATTCTGACCACAAACCTTTATTCTTGACCCTAAATATTGATATGCACACCAACCACATGCAAAATAAAGGTGAGATACAAATGAACACTCATTTTGACAAAAGTAAAATGGATCTATTCTTAAAATATTTAATAAGGGATTTAGGTCTCTTAACATATAATGATAATATGATCACATCTACCACAATTTTACTACAACCCTCCCCACTACCATTCACAAATTCTCTACCGTGGTATCATATAAAAGAACGATAAAACTTCCAATCCTTGGTATGATAAGGATTGTAAGTTTGTCAAGAAAGTGATTAGAGATGCTCCTAACAAGAGTATAGAACTTGAAAAAATAAGAGTGTATAAAGCTCTTATGAAAAGGAAGAAAATGTGTTATATGAATAAGAGGCATGAGTGTCTTCTTCACCTCTCTAAATTTGACCCCATAAAGTTTTGGAGGAATATTCTTGTTTGTAAATTGAAAGAAGATAACTCAATCCTCTTGAAGGATCATAATATCTATATTAAGAATATTTATGACTCCTCGAACACCGTGGGAAATACTACAAATACTCCTATAAAGGAAGATATTTTTTCTTTAGAAGATGCCAAGTTCAGGATTAAGAAGCTTGCTAATAGGAAATCTAGGAATATTAAAGGGTACTGATCTAGATGGATCCCTAATGGCACAAAAATAAAGGCTCTCATATTGCAATGAAATTAAGACTAGATTGGAGAACTCATCGTAATTTTTCCAATATTGCAAAAGAAGCGTCAATTTGGGTTTGTATGTAGAATTTATGTTCAGCCAGAATTGCACTCCAGCCAACTTAACAGCTATAGTTGGCATAGTCTTGCTAAATTGTGGTGACGGTATTAGTTAGGGTTAAATTTAGGAGCACTAGAAAATATGGTGGCACCTCACTAAATTTAGTGGCATTAAGTAGATCAATAATAAGAAGCCATGTGGCCCAATCAGATGGTCCCACTTAGCACCCCGTTGGTGGCCTATTAGTCCAATCCAACCAAATAAACTTTGTGCAGTTATGTACTTGGTGGACAGTTTTAAATTAAATGGCAAACAAATCTAACCAATGGCCCACAATTTAAATTAAATGGAAAATGGTATAAAAAAACACATATACTTAAACTTGTTCAGTGGTTAGTAATTGGCTTATAATATATATATAATACAACATGAGTTTTAAATGATATAATATATATATATATATATATATATATATATATATATACGGTTATACAAATGGTTGGTAATTAGATCAACAAAAAGTGACAAAATTTCGGCCAAAAATGGCACGACAATTTGACTGACTTAATATGGAAGTCTATCAATAGTTTTTATATGCGGTCACAATTATAGGAAATGATTACAATGAATGTCAACAACTGGTTTATGGTGTAATGATGATATAATATAACCAAAAATAAATAGTTCGACGACAACAGAATGAAATGCGTAGTTCCAACCCAATTATAACAGTCAACAATTATATTTTGTTTTAACAAAATTTATTAATATAACACATGATTGTTAGCATTGCAATAGACATATGACATGTTGTAAAGTTCGTTACAATAGACAATCCATCTGTATGTTGTTTGTGTTATAAATATGGGGTCGGAAAGGTTGGAAGCCCCGACCTCCCAACCAACCAATGACTTTATTTAACCATGTCAACCAATGCGCTAAGTGGGGTGGATGTTAGAATATCCACCGACATAGTGGTATATAAACTTGTAATTTCATTAATCAATGGACCGATGGAGGGGCCACAGAGCGAAGCTATGAGCAGAGGCTAACATGCAGAATTCAAAGGTAATGGAACCATGACCAGCTGGGTGGAACTTTGCCATGGCCACGCATGTTGAAAAATCATATTATGGTGGAATATTCACAAAAATATTCTTAGAATATTATTTTTAAATGCTATTGAGGAATCTTAGAGATTCTCAGTGGGATCCAGGTATGACAATGGCAGAATATAGATGAGAGATACTCATTTTAACTATAATTTCACAAGGATTTCAATGGAATGGTCTATTTTTTGGATATGAGCAGTGGATATCCAGACTCATGGCAGAAGCTCACATTTTTTATTAATTCCTAGACATGACATTCGAGACAACAATGCACCTTTCAAAAATGGCTTATGTTTATAGTCAAAAATCTTAAAAGGATGAGACATACCTGCTAGTGTTGTGATTATTATGTTTTGAGCAACGAAACTTCAAGTCAATCCAAGATTGGAGGTATAATGATGTATTTTTCCGTGTACTCATTATAATTTTTGTTGAGATGAATGAAGTGACCTCCCTTGTATTGAAGTAGGTCGGAGATGAAGTCCACATTAGATGAACTCTATTATCAAATTTATGTGTGTGTTGTCTTTATGGTATCCTTTATATTTCTTTTTATTTAAGTATTTTTGTACATGTCTTTTACATTATCTTGCATGCAATTCTGCTAAAATCAACCAAAGAAAAGATCTTGGATCTTGCTGGTATTAGAGGCATACTAGATCAAGTTTGGTATCAAAGTGATTTTCTTGCTGATGTGAATTACGAGTATGAATAAGGCTAAGCTCAAAAAGGGTGAAGGAAAACTTAAGTCTTTTGACCCAAATATTGAACATG
The DNA here is from genome assembly GCA_031772625.1 of Pinus tabuliformis. NCBI lineage: Eukaryota > Viridiplantae > Streptophyta > Pinopsida > Pinales > Pinaceae > Pinus > Pinus tabuliformis. The sequence goes on from CM062819.1 coordinate 1,655,336,889, forward strand.
CAAAATGAATAAGGAAAATGGTAGACTAGTGGGAATGAGAAAGATTTTGTAAATTCCTTCTATGACATGGAAAATAAGGTAGATAAGTTGTTTGTAGAATACGAGAAGAGAGTGGAAAAAAAAGGAAAAGAAGAAAGAGAAAGTAGAGGACAATGATTCAGTGAATCAGCGAAATGGAGGAGAACCTCTTGAGCCTCCATCTCCACCTTCAAGTGTGTGTTCCACTTCTTCATCTTATTTCCACCATTCTACTAATCAGCATAGTGATTCTTCTAAAAATCTTTTTTTTTAAAGTTGGATGTAAAATTTGATTTCCCCATGTTTAACGAAGAACCTAATGTAGAAAAGATAAACAATTGGATAAGACAGATTGAAGTATATTGTAGAAAACAATAGATTAAAGAGGATGAGGCAAAGATCCATTTTGTATCTCTTTGACTCGGAGGCACAACTCTTGTACTATCAGATTTCCCCTCTATAAAGAAACATAAACAATTTTTTTTCCAATTCATAACTTAATTTATTCGCATTAACATTCTAGACTAAATGAACTTATCTATTATAATAACTCCTTTATTGTCATAAATACACCCATCCTCTTCCAGAATTACTGCAACTATCTCACGTTTGACCTATATGCCTTATGAAAGTAAGATCGACTCCACTTTATGTGTTTTTATAATTGGTTCACAACTATCCTAATGTTGCTACCGCGATCTAACACCTACCATGATTACTCATAATTTCAGACACCTCTTTGCTAAGGTTAGATTTCAATGTGGATATAATTTGATGGTTTCACATATTGCAATGTTTTCTTATGATATACACGTTATAATGTTTGGCTAACCCCTCAAACGATATATGGTCGTACTTAGGACCTCATTAATTAGTGCTAATGTTTATGTTTCTTAAAATATATGTCTACGCACCCCCTCCATGGACATTTGGCTTACTCGAGATACCTGGCACTCTTGGTTTACTTGTGGACCCCTTTGTCCCACCTATAGATTATCAACCGAGCTAGTAGGGGTTTTCCATGACACCCTCTTCATGTGATGAGGCAGGGCACCCATGTGATGCATCAGGGTTTTCTTGGTAATTGTTCAATGGTGGCGATGTGCTCCAATAGCAAACAATGGTGTAGCTAAACTTGCAACCCTAATTCATTTTGTTACTGTAACCCTGCCTCACATTCCACCATTCTGCCACCACGTTTAGGGTGAGGAATTGCATAGCTACTCTACATAGTTTATGGAATAACCCCAAACTGATACCCTTGTTTCGTTTGCCCTAGGCTACTGTATGGATGCCATTATATCTCTCTCTATCATACTCAACCGCTTATAGTAAATTTCCCTCCCTTTTCACTGGATATTTGGTTACATGTTCACACAATTTTCTTAGTAGGTTCCACGGCAGCATAAGGTTGAGAACGAAAAATATTATAGTTATTTCATTTTCCTTTGGTTTCTACTTGCTTTGCATTAAGCCCTTTAGATTTTTATAATGACAATTCTCTTTTCTGTTACATTCTTTGGGTTCTCGTTTCCATGGATGTGATTTACACAATGTTTATAAATTGTAAGGGAATGCAACTAGCGGCCCATGCTCATGTGGCCTCGTTGCTGGTGTTTGCAAATGGGTCAAGAATTTCTTTACGCCATGCACCCAGGTACCAATTTGTATTCTTTGGCTCCATACTTTTCTTATAAGAATAGTTTCCTAGTGCATGGTTTTCATAATAACCCTTTCTTTTCTTATTTTGGGCATGTCCAAAGACGACTCCAAGCATTATCTCCTCCTATTGTATTTTCCAATAGGTAACGTGGCTACAAATTCTTATTTTAGTTACTTTAATGATTTATTTGATTACTAGACCTTACCCCTTATTCATTCGGGAAATTTGCTCTTATTGTGTTTTTTTGTATGCTCTCTGACACAAGTACCCATATCTCAATAGCCTATAATTTAAATGCACTGTTAATAGAGCTCATTCCTCAGTTACGTATGTGTCATCCTGAATTCTTCTCCAGGTCAGTGTAACTTCTTCGTCTTGCTAGAATATTGGGACCACAAATTTCTATAAAAAAACTTTTTGTTTACATTCGCTACTAGTAGTAGGGTTTAACATTTACGTTGACAACCCTCATGGCTAGATGTGGCCACTGCCTATGCTGCTACCGAAATTTTCCCAGTTTACACTTTTCTATTATATTCGCATGTCGGTTCATGACCAACCTTTTCTTGTAATTTGGAAATATGCTTCCATGACTAGTTCCACTCTATTTTTGGTAATTGAGTTTAGATGATTGGTCGATTTTGTGAGGATTGAATGTAAGCCCTTGGGCCTATGTTAACTCAACAGAACTTTTTTATAATACATTCATTTCATATGATGTTGTTAATGGGACTGCATTAACATCGACATAATATATTTCCTTCATGCTCTGTCCATATTTCTATGATGATATATTATTTATGTGATGATATATTATGTCTATGGTGTCCTAATTATTCCAAAATAATTCAATTTATATTACATACTGGTTCACTATTAGTTTCCCCCTATTCTAGTTTCGCACATGGACAACTATTTTCTTCTTTTTCCTGAGTTAAAAAAAGTAAGGAAAATAAAGAAATTATTTTCATTCGTTTCATCATGCTATAATGTTGGGGTTAACAACGTCCCTTAGATGTTAAATTACCACATCTATATTTTAACACAATTTATAATTCACGTCCCCAAGCATAATTTATCTCCTGTATTCCTGTATTTTTTGCAAATTCGATTTGTCGATTGTTTTGAGAGGAGCATGACTCCTCAACCACTGGATCTAGTTGTTGTGTTTTCTCCTGTTCTCCAAAGTGGTTCGATTGATTGACTATGGGAGGTGCCTCAATCCCTCCTTTAGGAAACCAATTGACCTGTAATAATTTTATTATATTTTCCTCTATTACTACAGTCAATGCTCAGAAAAAGGGCATTTATACTAGTTTTCTAACCTCAATAGGGAACCTCAATTTAAATTATTTTCCTATTTGATACGTTTTCATAACTGGTAAGGTCCATACCTCAGACCCTGTTAGGTCCCTATACTTCTAGTGTAGACCCTTATTGTTATTAGTGCAACCCCCTTATTGTATTGTTGTTCCCATGTAGTCCCAATATTGTTATTATTGTGCCCCATAGAAGCCCACTATTGTTATTGTTGTGCCCTTATAATATTATTGTTATGTCTACTCCGATTATATTGTGACCCCTTAGACTCCTATATATAAAAAGGAGGTCTTCTCATTTGTATCATCGAATTATTATTCATTTGTTTAATGTAAAGGAGGTCTCACCCTCGAAGAGGTCTATTTTGAAGTCATTGATCTATGTTTTCTTCTATTTTGTGAGCTGGTTGCATAACATTTGGTATCAGAGCTTTGGATTCTAGGGTTTTGCTACTTCAAACAGGTCATCGTGGAATATTCGCTATCACATTTTTTCTACGAGGCATAATAATCTGAAATTAAAACCCATTTGAGATGAAATCATGATGAACCTCGTGACCTAATTTCAGATCTTTTTGCGCTATATTTTTGGGGATGTGAATTGAGGAAGTTAGGATTTTTGCAGGCTCCTGAATTCCATATCAAAGAGGTGACTGTGGAAACATCAGCGTAGATTTCTCTCTAAGCATCAGATTCAAATTTTGTAAAAATTAACAGAAATGGAACGGACTATAGTTTGTTGGATATCATTTTTAGGGTCAAAGGTCAAAACAGTGACACGTGGTATGTCGTACAAGTTCGCTCTACTAAACTAGTCTATAATCAAGTCATTGTGGGAGATTGGGCATAAGTATTTCTTGGACAATCCAATCTCGATCAAACTTGAAGGGTTGGAAAGAAGACTCAGAGAGATATCACAGGTAGAAATGTCAAAAATTGGACATCCGAAATTATAGAGTTACAGTTGTTTAAATATCGAGCTCCTAAAAGAAAGAAAAAGAATGAACACATATTTCATTAAAATTCATTTTTTTTTTATTACAAGGATGTGACTAGAATTGAGTATTTATGTTATTTTGAAATTCTAGATCAGCTATTTATTTCCAAATTAAATGAAATTTGTGTTAATGGCTCGAATCAAGAAAATAGAAACACCTAGTAAGCAGAATTGGATGAATGATTTGAAGAATGTGATCGAAGCTAAGATAAATAGTTTTATCTATGCCATGGAAGCTAATATCGATGATATGGAAGCATGTTTGAAGAAAGGCATGGAAGATTTGAAGAAAGACATGGAAGGTTTGAAGGAAGGTGGGACAAAGATGCTACAAGAAAGGCCTCCTAATGGCAAATAGGTAGTAGAGGAAACTCATGATGAGAAAAAATAAATGTTAATAACAATTTCAGAGAATCTAACGTCGGATTTAAGACCCAACATATTCCAAAGATAAATATGACAAAGTTTGATGGCAAGGATCTCGTAACATGGATACTACAGATGGAGAAATATTTGATCTCCAAAATGTGCAAAACACACAAAAGGTACATATTGCAAATTTATATGTAGAACCCAATCAATTTTCATGGTATCAATCACTTTGCTCTCATAAACAAATGGTCACTTGGTCCATTTTTATGGAGGAAATGATAGCACATTATGTTATGAAACCAGCTCAAGAAAAGATAGAAAAGATAGATCAACGCCTTAGAATTCAGCCTCTTCGAGGGGCAACCTCCTTTACATTACATAAATGAACAATTCTTGGATGATTCAAATGACAAAACCTCCTTTCTATATATAGGAGTCTAAGGAGTCACAATATAACCCAGCCGACCTAACAATAATAATATAAAGCCACAAAAATAACAATAGAGGGATTCTATGGGGCACAATAATAACAATATGGGATAACAGGGGCACAACAATATTAATAAGGGATGCAACTACAATAGTAATGGGGTAATCACTAGTATTATAGGGACCCAACATGCCCCTCTCCTTCAAAAAAATTTGTCCTCAACGCTTGAGTAGTTCTGGATGCTTCTGTATAAAATTCTCATCCTCCCATGTGGAATCTTCAGCGGATAAGTTCTTCCACTTGATAAGATACTCTGAAATTGATCGATTTCGTAGCTGTCGAGTTCTTGTTTCTGTGACTGCTTCCGGTTCCAATATAATTTTTCCTTCCTCGTCAAGTTCTGGCAATATTGTTTGAACTGGGAGCTTGTCACCTATAACCTTCTTTAAACATGAAACATGGAAAACTGGGTGCAATCGAGAAGCTGCAGGAAGCTCCAATTTGTATGCCATAGTACCAATCTTTTGCAACACCTTGTACGGACCATAATACTTTGGTGATAATTTATTATCCTTCTTAGCTTGCTTGAGGGACATTTTCTTATATGGTTGTAGCCGTAGGAATACCCAATCACCTACATCAAAACTTCTTTCACTGCGATGTTGATCTGCCTGTTGTTTCATTCTATTCTGTGCCAACACGAGGTTATCCTTTAAGAGTTGGAGGACTTGTTGTTGATGTTCGATGTGATGTTCCACTGCTTGAACCTTAGAATTTTCTCTTAAATATGATGTGACGGATGGTGGCTGATATCCATAAAGTGCCATAAATGGGGTCATTTTTGTTGCTGTATGGAAGGAAGTGTTATACCACCATTCAGCCAGAGGAAACCATTTGACCCATTGTGTCTTTTTATCAGATACAAAGCAACGAAGATATCCTTCCAAACATTTGTTTACTATCTCAGTTTGCCCATCAGATTGAGGATGATAAGATGAGCTATGAGCTAACTGAGTACCAAGACAAGAAAATAATTTTGTCCAAAAATTTCCAGTGAAAATGGGATCTCTGTCACTTACAATAATCTTTGGGTTTCCATGTAGCTTTTGAATTGTTTCCATAAATGCAGTAGAAACTGTACTGGCTTTAAATGGATGTGATAATGCACAAAAGTGTGCATACTTGGTAAGTCTGTCAACTACCACCATGATGACATTCTTTCCCTCAGACTTGGGTAAACCTGTGATAAAATCCATTGAAACCTCCTCCCAACGTTGGCTTGGAATGGATAAAGGTTGTAATAGACCCGGTGTCTTAATTGTTTCAACTTTATTTTTTTGGCAAACCAAACATTTCGCCACAAATTTTGAATATCCGATTTAAGGCCATCCCAAAAAAATTCCTTCTTAACCCTGTGGTAAGTTTTTAAAAATCCTGAGTGCCCTCCTAAGGGAGAAGTGTGCAATTCCATAAGAATCTTTTGTTTTAGTTGGGAATTCTTACAGAGGTATAAGCGATCTTTGTACCATAAGGAATCATTTTTCCAGCTAAATGTATCAGACGTACTGGAATCTTATTGTAACTTTCGAATAAGTGCCCACACTTCTTCGTCATTCTTCCATTCCTCCCTTGCTTCGTTTATCCAATCTGGTTGGATAATAGAAATGGCGCACAACAATGCTTCCACATCCTCATCCTTTCTTGAGAGTGCATCTGCCACCACATTTTGCTTCCCTTTTTTGTAGATGATTTCAAAGTCATAACCCAACATCTTTGTGACCCACTTTTGTTGCTCTTCAGAGGATAATATTTGTTCTAAAAAGTATTTAAGGCTATCATGATCCGTTTTTACCTTGAAGTGTCTTCCCATTAGGTAGGGTCGCCATTTCTTAAGTGCATGGAGTATTGCCAACATTTCCTTCTCATAAATAGCTTTGTGTAAAAACTTTCCCTTGATTGGACGACTTTCAAAAGCAATGGGTCTTTCATCTTGCACTAAAACAACACCAATTCCATTTCCTGAAGCATCACATTCCACAATAAAGGTTTTTGTGAAGTCCGGTGTAGCTAAGACTGGTGCTTGGCACATTGCCTCTTTAAGATGTTTGAAGGCCTTTGTTGCTTCTGGAGTCCATGAAAATGCATCTTTCTTCAATAATGTTGTTAGAGGTGCTGCTATTCTCCCATAATTCTTAACAAACTTGCGATAATACCCTGTCAACCCAAGAAATCCTTGCAAATGCTTTATGGATGTGGGGATTTTCCATTCCTTAATGGCTTTAATTTTGCTAGGGTCTACCTTAACTCCCTCATGAGATACAATATGACCCAGATATTCCACCTCTTGTACTCCAAAGAAAGATTTGGATCTTTTTGCATATAATTGTTTATCCTCCAATAATTGTAGCACCCTGTCAACATGTTCAACATGATCCTTCCAAGACTTGCTGTAGATTAGTATATCATCAAAAAATACTAACACAAATTTTCTAAGGAATGGTTTGAAAATGGAATTCATCAAACCTTGAAATGTTGAAGGTGCATTGGTAAGGCCAAAAGGCATGACCAAAAATTCATAATGACCCTCATGAGTTCTAAATGATGTTTTCGGAATGTCTTAAGTCTTCATTCTGATTTGATGATATCTTGAACGAAGATCCAACTTGGTGAAGTAAATTGATCCATGCAATTCATCCAGTAATTCATCAATGACAGGAATGGGAAACTTATCTTTAATAGTGAGCTTGTTGAGCTCCCTATAATCCGGACACATGTGCCATGATCCATCCTTCTTGTGCACTAATACTACTGGAGCAGAGAAAGAACTTTGACTCGGTTGAATTATACCAGCCTCTAGCATTTCTGCAACCATACATTCAATTTCACTCTTTTGGACATAGGGATATCTGTACGGCCTGATGTTTGGAGGAACACTTCCTGGAATCAGATGAATAACATGATCATCATCACGAATAGGTGGGAGACCTTTGGGAGTCTCAAATACCTTGGAATGATTGTCCAAGACTTTTTGGAGATCTGGATAAATAGATGATTCCAATGTGGAAACATCTAGCGAACATAATTGTGCAATTACACCCTTTGTTCCTTTTTTAGAAGCTTTGTCATACCGTTAGAGATGATTATCTTTCCCGGTTTCCCTGTAATACCCCTTAATTCAACTTCCTTTCCTTCCACATAAAATTTCATGAAAAGTTCTTGAAAATTAAAAGCTATTGTACCCAAGGATTGTAGCCATTGGACTCCTAGTACAACATCAGCACCTCCCATTGGAATGGAAAGCATTGGGCTAGTCAATACATATTCTCCCATCGATAGCTTGATATTATGGCACTTTCCAGAGCTATTTATTGTTCCTCCATTTTCAACCATCACTTGACACTCTGGTGCTGGATATAAGAAGCAATTCAATTCTTTTGCTACCTTACAATGAATAAAATTGTGGGTACTTCCTGAATCAATCAACACTATTACCTTTTTCTTCTTGATTTGTCCTTCTATCTTGATGGTTTGAGGAGTGGTAATTCCCACCAATGCATTACAAGATATGGTCGGATTCATTTCTTCTTTATCTAGGCTTTGTTCCTGGAGTATATCCTCTTCTTTTGACCTTTCTTGCTCCTTTTCTTCTTCCTCTTCGCAATCTATGTAGAATAATTTCTTCTCAACACATTTATGACCTTTAGTGTATTTGCTATCACAACTGTAACAAAGCCCTTTTGCTCTTTTTTCTTGCAATTGTTGTGGTGTCAACCTTATAGGTTGTGGAAGACTAGGGGCAACAACACTTCCATATTTATAGTTGTGAGTGGTATGCTTCCTGGTAGCCATAATTTTGCTTTCCATTTTTCTTGCTAACCTGAATGCCTTCTCTAATGAATCAGGTTCCCAAAGGCGAACATCATGTTGGATATTATCCTTTAAAGTCCCTATGAACACATCAATCCTATGCTCCTCTGGAATATTTTTTACCCTTATGTTCAATTTTTGGAACTCCTCAATGTGCTCCATTATTGAGCCCTTTTGTTTGAGACTTATCAATTGGCTAAAAAAAGTGTTGCTTTTTGTATCCTCATAATTTGCTGTCAATTCTTCCGTAAAAATTGCCCAAGTAATAATTTGTTTATGAGAGCAAAGCCATTAATACCATACAAACTGATTTGGTTCCAAATATAAAGTTGCAATACATACCTTTTGTGTGTTTTGCACATTATTGAGATCGAAAAATTGCTCCATCTGTAATATCCATGTTGCGAGATCCTTGCCATCAAACTTCCTCATATGGGTTTTTGGAATATGGTGGGTCTTCGATCCCACATTAGAGTCTATGAAATCATGATTAACATTTATTTTGTTCGCATCATGAGTTTCCTTTACTACCTTTTCACCATTAGTAAGTATTTCTTGTAGAAAATTTGTCAAATCTGTCTTCAAATCTGCCATGTCTGTCTTCAAATATGTCTTCAAATCTGCCATGTCTCTCTTCAAATCTATCTTCAAATCATCCATCTTAGCTTCCACGCCCTTTATCTTAGATTCCATGCCATTTATCTTAGCTTCTATTAGCTTTTGTGAGAGTGACATTTGTTGCACTTGTTCTTGTAATTTTGATATATCATGTAGCATTTCTTCCTCTTCTTCATGAGTCATGCTAGAGCTTTCAAGTTTCTTACTAGGTGTTTGCATTTTCTTTCCTTGGGGCATCAGTTACCAATAATAATGCTCCACTATGGCCTTTGAATTCCTTCAAAATAAATTTTCAAACCAATCTTAAGCAAAAATTTAAAAGAATCTACACACCTTTTTTCACTTTGTAGGAGCTTGATATTGCCTCTGATGTATCTCTGTACTTTCGAATCATCTAGTTCTGAAATTGCAACCTGCAGTAGCCCTCTGTGTCCTCTTTCCAATGCCACCAGTCTAATCCAAATTAGATTCTCCAAGGAAGAGTTATGTGAAATCTCCCACAGTGACCTGATTATAGACTAGTTCAGTAGAGCCAACTTGTACGACGTGCCACGAGTCACTGTTTCGACCTTTGGCTCTGAAAAATATATACAAGAAACAAAAGTCCGTCCTCTTTCTGTAGCTTCTTATGAAATTTCAATCCAATGCTCAGAGAGAAAGTTATGATGATTTTCCCCAGGTCACCTATTTGGAATGTAATTCAGGAGTCTGCAAAAAGACCAACTTCCTCAGATCATATCTCTGCAAATATAGCGCGAAAAGCTCTGAAATTTAGACCCGAGGTTCAGCGTGATTTATTCTCAATTGGTTTTTTTTTTAGCTTCTGAAACGTTGTAGAAAAATCGTTATAGCGAAAATGCCATGATGACCTATTTAGAGCAACGAAACCCTAGAATCCAAAGCTCTAATACCAAATGTTATGAAACCAGCTCAAGAAAAGATAGAAAAGATAGATCAATGCCTTAGAATTCAGCCTCTTCGAGGGGGAAACCTCCTTTACATTACATAAATGAACAATTCTTGGATGATTCAAATGACAAAACCTCCTTTCTATATATAGGAGTCTAAGGAGTCACAATATAACCCAGCCGAACTAACAATAATAATATAAAGCCAAAAATAACAATGGAGGGATTCTATGGGGTACAGTAATAACAATATGGGGATAATAGGGGCACAACAATATTAATAAGGGATGCAACTACAATAGTAATGGGGTAATCACTAGTATTATAGGGACCCAACACATTATGAGGATACAAAGAGCAACACCTTCTTTAGCCAATTGATAAATCTCGAACAAAAGGGTTCAATGGCAGAGAACATTGAGGACTTCCAAAAATTGAATATTAGGGTAACCGATATTCCATAGGAGCATATGATTGATTTCTCATAGGGACTTTAAAAGATAACATCCAACGTGAGGTTCGCCTTTGGGAACCTGATTCATTGGAGAAGGAATTCAAGGTGGCAAGAAAAGTCGAAAGAGAAATTATGGCAACAAGGAAGTCTACCACTCATCACTATAAATATGGAAGTATTGTTGCTCCTAGTCTTCCACAACCTACAAGGTTGACACCAAAACTATTGGAAGAAAAAATAGCAAAAGGGCTTCTTTACAGTTATAATAGAAAATACACTAATGGTCAAAAGTGTGCTGAGAAGAAATTAATTTACATAAATTGTTAAGAGGAGGAAGAAAAGGATCAATAAACATCAAATGAAGAGGATATACACCACGAACCAACCCCGGAGAAAGAAGAAATTAATTTGACCATATCTTGTAGTGCATTGGAAAGAATTACCACTCCTCAAACTCTCAAGATAGATGGACAAATAGAGATAGTGAACAAATGTTTGGAAGGATATCATCATTGATTTGTATCTGATAAACAAATATAATGGGTCAAGTGGTTACCTCTGGTTGAATGGTGGTATAACGCTTCAACAAAAATGACCCCATTTATGGCACTTTATGCGTATCATACACCATCCATCACATCATCTTTAAGAGAAAATTCTAAGGTTTAAGCAATGGAAGATCACATTAAGAATCAACAACAAGTTCTCCAACTCTTAAAGGATAACCTCATTTTCGCACATAATCAAATGAAACAACAGTTAGATCAACATCGCAGCGAAATAAGTTTTGATGTAGGTGACTATGTATTTTTACGGCTACAACCATACAAACAAATTCCCCTCAAGCAAGCTAAGAAGGATAATAAATTTTCACCAAAGTAATATGGTTCTTACAAGGTGTTGCAAAAGATTAGCACTATGGCATACAAATTGGAGCTTCCTACATCTTCCCGAGTGCACCCAGTTTTCCATGTTTCATGCTTAAAGAAGGTTATAGGTGACAAGATCCTAGTTCAAACAATATTGTTGGAACTTAATGAGGAAGGAAAAATCATATTGGAACCGGAAGAAGTCATGGAAATAAGAACCTAACAGCTACAAAATCGATCAATTTCAGGGTATCTCATCAAGTGGAAGAACTTAACCGTTGAAAATTCTGCATGGGAGGATGATAATTTTATACAAAAGCATCCAGAACTACTCAAGCATTGAGGACAACACTTTTTGAAGGAGAGGGGTATGTTAGGTCCCTATAATGCTAGTGTAACCCATTATTTTTATTAGTGCAACCCCCTTATTGTATTGTTGTACCCATGTAGTCCCCATATTGTTATTATTGTGCCCCATAGAAGCCCACTATTGTTATTATTGTGCCCTTACAATATTATTTTTATGCCAGCTCTGATTATATTGCGACCCCTTAGACTCCTATATATAGAAAGGAGGTCTTGTCATTTGTATCATCCAAGAATTTTTCATTTGTGTAATATAAAGGAGGTTTCCCCCTCGAAGAGGCTTATTTTGAAGGCATTGATCTATCTCTTCTTCTATTTTGTGAGTTGGTTGCATAATAGACCCAAAACCACTATGCAACAAATACCATTGTTACAGATACCTATGATTGTCATTCGAGTGTTATATTTCCTTTCCAAATTCTATTCTTAGTTAAATCTTCATTATAGAAGAGTGATATACTCCTATTGATTGTAATCCTGAAAAAACTGACCTCTTTCTTATATGCCAATCTTTTCTTTTCAGCTCTATGGTAAACTCATCATTATTTATTACTTTCAGTTCCTAGTGTACCAGTCATTCTGTAATATATACCTTTGAGTTACTCTTTCCACTCTCAGAATATATAATAATATTTATCCTAAGATCACGATTCATGAACATAGGGAAAAGGAGAATATTTGGAGGGATGCAACAATATTCTGTTCCGGCATTCCAAAGTACCAACCATATAAAAATATTCACTCAATGAAATTTCAAATGTATTTTGTCTAGAGCTATAGAATAATAATAATAATAATCCTTTTTGTTCTATTTCATAAATACTAACATAATAGAATACAAATTCTTCTCACATCGTCATATCTTGCATGCCATGTCAAAATAACCATTGCACATAAAATAAAACAACCTTTACCAATCTTGCAACCTTTAAGCAAAGCATTAACAATCTAACCAATAATATGCAAATAGGGAACAATTGAAACTATAACATTGTTTTCCTCCCAACCGTAGAACTTCTCTTCTCAGCTCACTGCTGAGCAGAGATTCTTTCGCCAAGTTATCAACAACCTTGTCGATCCTTGCAATAGGCATTTTACGCCTTCCTTCCGTGTGGGATTTTTCCTCAAGCGACGATCTGCTTTCGTGGTTTTATTTTCAACCAAAAGCTCGTTTTCACCCCCCAGCAGTGCTTTATGCCAATACCAACTTAGCATTTATCTCTAGCTAAGAACTTAATGGATCTTTCGCTCCCATCCATTAAGTTATCCAAAATTCTTTCTAGAATTCTTATCATGGAGAGGTTACCATATATAGAATCTCATATACAAGTGTTCAATTTTCAAGTGTTTCCAATTTATTACTCATCTATCAATAAAACATTTATATACATAATTATGTTATCATTTTTCGTGACTTTTATTACATGTATGGTGGGAGAGAAAACATCAGAAAGGTACCAAGCATATGGGTAAAATTCTTTGTTCTTCATCCAAATTTGTTTCTACATTAAAATGATAATTTTATCCATTGGGATATCAATAAAAAGTCATGATAGAATGGAAACATTTGAAACAAGGCAAAGGTCAAAATATTCAAAGTTTCACAAAGGAATTTACCAAGCAAGATTTGCCATTGGACATTCCTTTAGATTCACCTAAGATGTTGATGAAATATATTGGTTCTTTACATAATTATCTTCGACATTCATTGTTTCTGTTTGAACTGACTATTCTTGATGTGGTTAGTGTGAAATTCATGCACCTTGAAAAGAGAGGAAAGTATGAAAAATACAACCAAGTAAAGAAGGAAGCAACAACAAGGAAAAAGGAACAAAATCCCTCTTGTACTCGTTGGAAGAAAGAAGGGAAAGATGAGGAGAATTACTGGAAACTACATCTAAAATTAAAGCCAAAGAAATATGGTGGAAAAGGGAAGTAGAAAACAGTTGCTACAATGCAACAAGACCTTGGACATGATTCAAAGGATGAGATAAAGATTACAACTTTTGGGATTTCATGTGTTGTACCAATTGACCTAGGTTTTGCTTCAGGTGATGAGATGATGATCACAACTATTGGGATTGTAGGTGATGGACCAACTGACCTTGGTTTTGATTCAGGAGATGAGACGAATATTGTAGCTAGTGTTGCATCAAAGAAGAGAATAGCACGAAAGAATGCATGGCTCCAATAAATTGAGGAGATTGCCCAAAGAATTCAAGTAAAGAATGTTGAATTTATAATATTTGTATAAGAAACATAAGAGGAGAAGTAAGGATTTCAAGTTCAGATACAAGCTATAGAAGAGGCCTTGAAAAGGTTGAAGTGTGGCAAAGGCTCAGTGAAGCCATAATCACGCACTTTAGAATAAACAACTAAGGTAAACAATGTCTGTGGTTCTTCAGTTTCATGTTTTCATTATGATGATGATTTTGGTGCATTTGAAAAGCACATTATAGGGATTAATTCAAATATAATGAAGAAGATGGGATATGAAGGAAAGGGCCTATGAGTTAATGTCCAGGGCATTGTGAATCCCATCCAAGTGGTGGAACTACATTGTCTGAAAAGAAGAGCGAAGTCAAGCTATCTTCGTTAGTGTTACACCAAGGACAGTCATTTAAAGAAGGATATGTCGCCCAGGAAAGAGACAAAAAACAAGGTCAAGAAAGTGTCAAAGAAAGAAAACAATTACAAGAATTGCAATAAGATTGGACATTAAAGAGCCACATGTTGGAAGCTCCATCTAGAGTTACGTCTGAAGAAGGACCAAAAGCATATGAAATCGCTTGTGATAGAACTGACCAATGAAGCAGTTCAAAAATGAAACAAGCTATAGGAAGAAATCACATTAGCATGGATACCTAAGAGATGGGTATCATTTTTAAGTAGTTGATTATGGTCACCATTGTAAATCACATGTTTCGAAAATATTTGTAAAAGTGATTAATTAATAACATCACTTGTATATGCAACATTTGTAAAAGTGATTAATTAATAACATCACTTGTATATGCAACACAATGATATTTAGGAATTTAGTTGGATTGTAAGGGATATGAGTTATATTGTGAAACTTGACCATGAGTGTGTTATAAACCCTTAACAAGTATGGTCTTGTTTGGAATTTTTCAAGTTGGACATGTATTGGTAGCTATATATTTTCACATAGATATAGGCATCGACTTCATCATTCCTTCTTATCTTTACTTTCCCTAAAAATATACAAAATTCACGATTCTGCCACCTTGTTCCCATCGAATTTTGACATGACCATCGAATATATTATAGAAAAAAAGTATAAGTGGGACCAATGACAAGACCTTCATACTAATTGTTCTCTCTAATTTGTCTTCACCCCTTAATCACAACGCTTTCTCACCCCCAAATTCTACTTCAAGCATCACAACAACAACATTTATTTATTTTTATTTATTTTCCACATTATCTCTCACTTTTTTTTCAAATGAAAAAATAGAAAAAAAAAATGAATCCATTTCTTATCTCAATACCTTTTCATTTATAATTAATTACTAAATTATCTTAACAAAATATATTTTTACAAAATTTTTCCACTCTCCAATTTACATAATCAAGTAAACAAATTCAATAAAACAACATAGAATTATGGTTATATATATATAATCAATTTATGTATTAAATAGTATAAAAACGTTTTAACTCTGAAATATCATTATACTACATTATAATATAGTGTAATATGTATATATGAATTATACAATCAAATTTACTTCATAATTTTAAATATATATGTGTGTGTGTGTGTGGGGTTATCGTTATTAGAGTTTCTATAGAGAAAAATATTAAAGCGATTGAAATAAAAAGGGTGTTGCTTATGATTTTGATAAACTAACAAATTAATTTATAATAAAATAATATGTTTTCAATTTAGAAGACAACAATAATGATAATTTTATTTCCATTATCCATAAATTTATGATCCATATTGAATTTTTAAAATTATTATCAATATTATTTTAAATATAGTATATTAATTTTATCTTAAAATTAAATAAATTATAATTTTTCTTTTTTATTAAAAATAATTAAATTTTTAATTTTTGTGGGAGATGCTCACATATTCAATATATAAAAGAGAAATATTAATTAGTTTTAGTCTTTTATATATGGATGATGGTGTAGTCTAATTTATAGATGAAATGTTCTTTTCATTGGATGTTAATCTTGGATAATATTGTAATTTTTTGTTGTTTAAAACATTTTTGAATGCATAAATAGATTTAGTACCTTAAAAAACCTTTGAGCACTAGAATTTTATAGATCAAACAATTTCAACTCAAATTCCTAAAAATCTCTGCATTATTCTAAAAAACATCCTTTCATCTGAGAGTTACACTATATATTATATATATATATATATATATATATATATATATATATATATATATATAATATATATATATATATATATCTATGTATGTTGTCATGTAATATTATATTTAAAATATAATAAAATAATACTTACATTAACAAATTAAAAAATAGTAATGAAAAAACAATGTCCACTAAAATACTTCAATTTTTGCTTTCATTTTTACATGAACATTTTATAGAGAGATACAATAATTGATAGTAAAATAAATTATTTTAACTTTTAGTATGTGAGTGATATGTAATTTCTTCACTATTACTTAGTATGAAGTTTGTATATGGCATAGAAAAATAATATTATCGATATTACATAGCGTGTAAATTGTTTAATATGGATTGTAAGTCCAATATTTCAATATGCATGTTAAAATATTTTAAGAGAGGAAGAGTAAAGAGTCTTTATTCCATCAACAAGTAATTAAACTTTTAATATAGAGTTGATATGTAATATTTAAAAAAATATTATAAACAAACAAACAACTCATATTTCAAAAAATATAATAACAAAAATAGTTCTCTAATATCCTCTGAAGATATGTTTTCTTTTTTCAAATATGAGAGCACGTATTAAAATTTTATTGTGTAAAATTTATTTTAATTTTGGATCTACTAAGAATTGACAAGAATCAAATCTCTCCAAGTGCAAATCTTTTGTCAAGTTTCCAATCAATATTCTTATATTTGAAATATAATCGAGAATGAATATCAATAACCATTTTTTATAGTTTTTATTTATTTGTATAAAATTTTCATTCTTCTAATCACATTCCAATTTAGAAATGTAATAGAAAGTGAATATAAATAACTAATTATTTTTAATCATTTTTATTCATTTCCATATACAAGCTTTTAATTTTTCCCACTCATAAGCCTAGATGGAGATGCAATAGAAAGTGAACATAAATAATTGATTATTCCTATTCATTTGCATACATTGTTCATTTTTTCCATTCATGTTACCTATTGAAAAGTAATGAAAAATAAATATAAGCAATCAATTATTTTTGTCATTTTTATTAATCTTTACGGAACTTTTTATTGAAATGTAATCTAATATTATCATATTAGAATGTAATAGAAAGTTATTAAATAACCATTTTTTTTATTATTATTCATATTTATTTGTACAAGTTTTTCATTTCTTTCACTCATATTTTAATATTGAAATGTAATAGAAAGTGAATATAAATAATCAATTATTTTATATCACTTCAATTTATCTTAAGAAGTTTTTCATTTTTCTAGTGATATTCCCACATTGAAATATTATATTTTCCATTCCTATGTATATTGAAATGTAATGGGAAGTAAAAAATCAAACAATTATTTTTATTATTTTTATCCATCTCCTTTTTCCCACTCATTCTCTGTTGAAATGTAGCGACCGAGTTAACAATTATTTTATTTCTCATATTTTAATATTAAATATTGAATTATAGTAAATATTTATGTTAAATGTTATACAAAACGAGTATAGAAAATCATTTTTTTTATTGTTTTTATTCATTTTCAAATTTATTTTTTATAATGTAATTAAGTTAGTATTCAAATGCATGTGTTTAATATAATTTTATAGTTTTTTTAGTTTAAATTTAATCCAAATAAAGAAAGTGAAAATACTTTGGGATGTATGCTTCCCATTCCATTAATATTGAAATACCTACTAAATTCAATCATAATCATTACTTCCGCCTTGCTATCACATTTCTTTGAGTCATTAGCTGCGTTGGAATTTGATGAGAAATATGCCTCTCATACAACATTTTCCCTATTAAATACATTTAAAAAATTTGTCTTACCATTTCTCGTGATGTGTCTTGACATTTATTATATATATATATATATATATATATATATATTTGAAAACATTATTAATACCCTATAGCCATATTCCATCTTAGAATGGGGCCTATCAGTCACTATGTATTCTCATACATAGCCATCTATTTTTTAGAATTTCTGGTATTTTCCCCGCTTAAGTTCAAGCTCAAGATCTAACTCTGACATGCTGCACTACTCTGCCTTTCCCATACTCCAACTCATAGTTCTCCAATGTAGTTGATGACATCAACCAATATGCATTCAATTCCACCACCTCCTGATTGAGGAGTTCAAATTTAACAGTCACGCTTGCAAATTTTTGAAATGAAATGAAAACCATGGAGCACCTGCTAATCACTATTTCGATGGAAACAACAAAATAGAAGGGGGCCATCTGCTTAGCTCAAGGGATTCAATTCAATCCAGATAGGGAGATGCATCATCTAATTGACTATAGATATCTTGACAAATGATGTGTGCCCATGTTCTACCAAGCCAAAAGAGTCCATCAATATGTAGATTTTTCTTTTTCTTACAATCCAAAATAGATGTATCATGAATAAGTTAGCTCCATAGGACTTGATCAGGGAATGTTGTTCTGGACTTCTACTCACCCTAATGTAGATTAGCTCATTTACCATGGAATTTGGCAGAACTTGCAAGGTGCTCATCATGCCCCCTATTATTTCAATGCTTATCATTTTTGTTGCAGCCTCTTGACTATTTAAATTAACTTCTAGTGGTAGGATATCGACTTCCACACTTATGACTTTTGGACTGTTACATATAACTTATTCAATCTCATTTGGGATCATTACCATACTCTTCACCTAAACTTAAACTTGGGACCAAAGCGATGAAACTTACCAACTTGTGATTATGATTCATGAACACGTATCAGAGGAAAACTAAAGGTATGGCACTAGACATTTACTTCATAATAAATTTTTTCACTCAAAATGTTTATTGTTGATTCAACTACTGGGAGTCTAACTAACTTATTTAGAGAGAAACCCCAATCCACTCATCAGCCTAAACATTCTTGGATTCCAATGTCTCATATTGGTGAAGAGAGTGCAAGACACTCAAATCACGAAGATCAACATCTTGATGATTCAATTGCATTGGTACCATACACATCCAAGAAAAAAGTGGGTCATGGTACTCCAACTAAATCCAATCATAAATATTCCATAGCTCTTGCACCATGTTCTAAAATATCTCCACGTACGAGCTATTATAACGTAACACACTATTTTCATTATTTTGTAATCAACATAATTGTTAGCAATATCAAATCTCGTGACATGATTTGGATAAGAACCTCCATGTATTTTATAAGAAACTAAATATGTAGGTTTTCATCATTACTAGTCGTAAATATGTTATTGATGCAATTCATATGATGATTGTGTGGAGTTTTAAAAGCTTCCTGAGTGAACATTCTATCCATTAAATATAATATAATATAATTTTTCCTTCAAAATTGAAATTACATTGTTTAATTTTAATGAACCAACTATTAAGATCCCAATTCCAAAGGAAGAACCAATTTTTTTGATGATTCATTACCTTTATGGCCTAAGTGATTTAGGGTCTTAATATTTCCAAACGCTTCATTAGAAATGGTCGAATTGGGGCAACCTCTCAATGATAAATATTCAAGTCCAATAAGATTCCCAAAAGAACTTGGAAGAATATGCAAGGTGAAACATTTTTCAAATTTATTTCCTGGAGCCTTTTGTCAAATCTATTTCTTGGAGGTTTTCTAGATTTCCATTGAATTGAGAAGCGATATCATTTCTGAATTATTTCTTAACACTAAGTATTTCAAGGAGTGTACATCACATAGTTCTCCAGGAAAATTTTTGAATAGCGCATTGCTTATGTCAATATGTAGTAAGTGCCTCATTTTCATCATGGACATGGGAAGCTTGAAAGGGGATCACAGGTACTCAAATCTCGCAACTTGCAAGCGAGTTACAATGAGAAAAAGTCTATGATGATTTTTGGTGAGAAAATGAAGAGTCACTAGAGAAATTTTGAGTTCTAAAATCAGTCTCCTAAAGAATATTATTCATTGAATAATAATGGAAATAATAAAATAATATTAGATTATGTCATCACATTTTAGAGGGAAAAAAGAAAAAAAATATTTTTTCAACTCTTATTTACAAGTTATCTCCCTACAGTTTTACTCAAATTTCAAGCTGGAGCACTCTCTATATGCATAATGTAGTTCGTCATCCAAAGAGTACCCTTGTTTCATACTTTTGTTGGACCTTGCTACACAAAAAATTATAAATACATGAAAAAAATGATTGCAATCAGGTTTTACATGTATTTCTCAAATTTTTTGTAGCAGGGTCCATGAAAAGTATAAAATATGGGCACTCCTTAGATGAGAAATTAAATTTTGTATCCAATGAGTGCTCCCACTTGAATTTGAGTAAAACAGTAGGGAGATAAGTTGGAAATATGAGTTGAAAAAGTAGTTGTTTTTTTTTTTTTTTTTACATTTTTACTCCAAAAATGGTGAATCATACCCCATGGTTGACATCATCATGATGAATCATATTGGTTCTTATAAAGCTGATTTTGGTTGTACACTTTTGTTTTGAGACCTATTTTTGACCTCAAAATTTCTCTAATTAACAACGAACGAAAGGAAATAAGTATACCTGATATTCATGTTCCCACGGTATTCTTAATTCATTTCCTTCCACCTCTGAAACTTTTAAATTCTTCTTGAGAATCCA
Organism: Pinus tabuliformis; assembly: GCA_031772625.1. Lineage (NCBI taxonomy): Eukaryota > Viridiplantae > Streptophyta > Pinopsida > Pinales > Pinaceae > Pinus > Pinus tabuliformis. The sequence continues at coordinate 1,655,357,763 of CM062819.1, forward strand.
AGAGGGCAGGGACGAATGTGTTCACTTAAAACAATCTAGAGATATGGTGCTTGCACCCTTAAATAATTATCTTCAACTACAAAAAGTTGAAAATTCAAAATTCCACAAAAATGGAAATTATCTAATAAACATTTGAGATAGCTCCCAAATAGGAAGAAAATAATAAGTAGATTACTAAAGAAGGTAGATATATTAAATTCAAGTAGGAAGATATATCAAATCATGAAGCTTAAAAGGTTTGAGATTTTTTAGAACTATCAGAAGGTGTAAGTAGATGATTGAAGTGAATGCAGGTGGATTAAAACGTTGAGACCTTGTGTAAATTTTGTGGAATTTATACTCAATTTTAAATTGAAATATTTACCAACCCTCTATCCATAATCATGAAGTGACTAGGTCAATAGTTTTAACACTCCTCAAATTGAAGAGTGATTTTTTAATCTAATCTTTATTTGTGAAGGGTGAATTTATTATGTAAACATCATTTTGGAAGAGAAAAAATTTAAACAAAATGTTCCTTGATGGGAAGTATAAAGGCTCAAAGTGTTAAAAGAATTTGATTGATGGGTAAAGAGAAATCCAAATTCTGTCCCTAGTCGTTGGTAAATTAATCCATGCTCAATGTCACCCAACAAATACATTCTTGGTCCTTCCTGATGTTACTTTCCATAAGCGATGTTTCACCACAATTACAGTCATGATTTTGCCACCCAATCTGCATCCAATTTTCACATCACCTATAATTATATATATTTTTATTAAGAGAAAAGAAGAATAAGTGTGACCTTTGCAATGATTGATCTCCTTGTTTTGTAGTCATCCCTCAATCACAACATTTCTTCACCTTCCTGATTTTCATTTCAAACATCATCATGATGAATACGCCATTTCTCTTTATTTTCGTTTCCCCTTTCTTTTCACTTTAGCATTGTCGAGAGAGAAAAGTATGGTTTATATATATATATATATATATATATATATATATATATATATATATATATATATATATATATATATATATATATATATATATATATGTATGTATGTATATATATCTATATATATATATATATATATATATATATATAGATAGATAGATAGATAGATATCATAAACCAATTTACACATTAAATAATATATATGGGAAAAAGTGTAATATGTTACATTATAATTTACTCTAATATTTACCAACTTATATTTGTTTTAAAGCTGGCTCTATCAAGTGCTAAGAGGGATCAAATATTTGTAGGTACAAACTATTCCTCAATTTTTGAACTAAAAAATAGATTTGCGCTTGTACATATTTGATACTATAGAGGCTTGACAAATAGAGGTTTAGGATGGATGTAGACTAGTTTAAATTATCTAAAATATTGTAACTTTCTTTAACATTTAAATTATACTTTGATTTGTTTCTTCTTTCCTTATAATGGCTACAACTTGTATATTTAAATAATTTGAAGTCAAGAAAAATATACATCCATATTATGCACTCATATTTCTAATAATCATTTAAATAATGAAATCATTAAGTAGGAATTAAATTTTAAAATATCATCAATGCTCATTATTTTTTACCTTGATATAATTTACCTCAAACCCAAATTTTAACTATGATATATATTTGTGTAATTTATTGAAGCATTATTTTCCATTTAAAATATTATTATCATTAAACATGTTCTTTTTACCTAGAGAAAAACATTTCAAATCTATATATGTATGCATATTTATTTATTTTCCTTTATTAAAATTTACCTCAAAAAAAAGCATGTCATATATATATATATATATATATATATATAGTTTGTTCTTTATATATTTGAAATACTTATTCAAATTTATTTAGACAAAGTTTACCTCACATGAAATCATTTTAACTCATATCAATTTACTTACACACAAACACATTTTAACTATAATGTCAATTTACATAACTTTTACAGGAAACATTTTTGTTTTATAAGTATTCTAATTCCATGCAACATTTCAAATAATAAAAATTGACACTTTATTCAATTTCACATTTTACCCAATAATCTTATATGATTTTTTACCTTAAAAAAAAAATTATTCTAATATTTTTTGTGGAATACCCTCAAAGCTAAGTGGGATGAGGAATGAGGTGTTGGTAAGTTTTGTAGTTGGGTGAGGTTGTTGTTCCAATGTGAAGCAAAACAAAAGTTACAAACAAACAAATTTATTTCATTACTATAGGTTACAAATTATATAGTTCAAGAATTTTTTAAGAACAAGCATACATTAATTGAAGATTTTGACTTCTTCGCTAAACGAGCTTTACATTTTTTTGGTTTTCTTGAATTTAGTCCATGCTTTATTAGTCTTTGCAAGACTCTAGCAATCGATCTTCTTATTAACTGTTGGGTGAGCACATGGAGTTGGGTTACAACTTTTGGCAAAGTGAGGGCATTTTTTGGTGAAAAAAGGATGCTTGATTGAGCAATTTTAAGTGCTCGATCAAGAAAATTTTAAGTTTTTGATAAAGCAATTTTTAAGAACTTAATCTAGTTGTTTAGGTGCTTAAAAATAACTTAATCGAGCATTTAAAAAGACCTTCAATCAAGCCATTTTTTAGCCTGAGTTAGAGGCTCGATCTAGAGTTATGGCTAGATCGAGCGATATGGTTCGATCGAGCCATATGGCTTGACCGAGTGTTATTTCTTATTAAGAACCCCAGCCGCAACCTATGTAAGTCATTTTTCTCAGAGCATGAGAAAAAAAGGAGTTCGACGGAATATTTCTAAGCTCAACCGAGATGGAGGAACTCAATCCAGTTGTCCATTAACCCAACCAATGACCCAGTGGCTGAAGCCAAGATAGGCTTCCTGTCATTTTTTCCTCATTTTTGTTTTCGAAAAATAAAATAAATTGATTTGAAAAAATCCTACTATTAAAAAACTACAAAAACAAAATCACAAAACCTAGCAAGAAAACCCTTCAAAACGACATAAAGAACCTATAAAACCACCAAGAAAACCCTTGAAGACCAAAATTGATCCAGGTGGATGTTTGTGGCCACCCACCTATCCCACTTGGACCCCCACAACTGTCTCTTTCAGTTTTTCAGTTTCCTTAATTGTAGCACAATTTACTATTTTAGTAGTTTTCCGGGTCCCGAACTTCTAGAGTCGTTTTGAGGCCCTAAACGACGTTTTTTGGGAAATCTGGGAGCAACATGGTCCAAGGACCAATGTTCCTCTCCACAAAGTTGTGGTCCTCGGATAGATATTTCTAACGAGCTATTGTGCATGTCAAACAGAGATCGTATGCCAAAGTTACGACCTCGGGAAGTTGATGTACCAATTTACCCGAAACGGGGCCCACACTTTGCTGTTTCATCTCTTAGTGTTAGTATTTTCGATGTTTAGGGTTTTCCATTGTTTCAAAACAATAAATAGGCCTTCAAGCCTCATTGTAACACAATTCAGAGTCATGTAGCCGCTGCATCTCTTCTCAGAGATAAGCTACCATCACCCTAGCTGGTTTATTTCCATTTCTATTTGTAAGCATATTTCAGTATTTTACATTAATGAAATGAAGTATTATTTCTACTGCATCTCTGTATTTATGGTTATATCTGTCATTTATTGCATTCTTGTTTAAATCCGGATCAATGGTATCAGAGCGGTCTGTTTTTTTCTTTGTTTTTCTTTGCATGTCCCCAACGAGGCCGGGATATAAGGAGTTATGGCTTGAACTGGTCGAACTTGTGCAAGACCAGCCTCGTAAATCCCTATGGTCTCCCATGGCAGATGAAAAGAAAGATGAGGGGGTAGGAGATCCTATCAAAATGTTGCTCGAAGAAGCCCTCAAGCGACAAAGGAACATGATGATGGACAAATTTTCCCAGATCCTTCAACGGCTACCCAGGGGTGACACATCGGCTTCCAACAGCTACTTTGGAAATGCCACACCCTTTAAGGTACAAGTTAACAATAAAATCCACATATTCGAGGGTCAGATAGATGTAGATGCCATAGATAAATGGTTAAATCTTCTAGAAGGTTATTTTTCTGTTCATGATTTTTCCAGTTGGAAAAAGATTATTTTCGCTCTTCTCAAAGCACCCCCCCATGTCAAGGATTGGTGGGAAACCTACTGGAGAAGAAGGATGAAAGTACGAACTCACTGTTTTCAGCTGCACCCACTTGGAATTCATTCTGGGATGCCATCAAGGAGCAGTACTACCCTGTCAAAAGCTATGAGGACAGATACATAAAGTGGACCACGCTGCGGCAGGGAAGGGACCAAGATGTACCGGAGTTCACAAACATTTTTCATACCCTTTGCACACAGTTGGGTATCAAGGATTCTGAGCTACATTTGGTACTCAAATACTGCAACTGTGATCCAAAATGGATCTTGAGTAAAACCTCTAAGTCTAAAAAATCATCAAATGATATCGCTTCAAAAGAAAGCAAGCATTGTGTTCGGACCGTAGCCTTAAGAGAAATGTGATAGAGATTCCAAGCGAAACAACGTGAACTGTTGATCGAGCACGCAAATCAACGGTCCAGATTAACTGCCAAAATGGCATCGCAATAAACTAATGGGAGGACTTAACATAGGCGTGAAGGCTTTCAGCAAGCCCGAGGTATTTATGAATTAAAAAGCGAAGGATTTGAGTTCTATGGTAAATGGTAATTTGGGCAGGCTACAGGCGATAAGTGGTATGGGAAGGGCTTCACCCGAATCCATACACTGGCCAACATGTAGCATGGCGTAGGAGAGAAAACCACCTTTTTCGGGTGGGTAATCCTCATACAAATGGGCCACCCAAAATGGTCGGCAGCTGTTGGATTAACGAGCATAGATCAATGGTGGAGCTTTAGAGTTCTATATCGCATTGATGTAATACAAAGGATGGACTTACCGAGAGCTCGAGGACTTGCGATATGCGATAGCCAACCGCGATATCGCATCACAATATCACATCACTGTAATACAAAGGATGGACTTACTGAGGGCTCAAGGACTTGTGATATGCAATCGTTGATCGTGATATCGCATCGCAATATCGCATCACAGCAGCGCATCGTGGCAATACAAAGGAGCGGCACTATGCGACATGCGACATGCGATAAAGCAGACCCAAAAGGATTATAAACATAGTCTCATATTATATTTGAGTTCCAATAAAAAAATTCTGTCAGGATTTCTATGATTTTTGTGTATTTCTTTGTATTTTGATAATATCATATGTGGACCAAATATGCGTTATATCGGGGATTTATGCTGGAGGAAGGCCGAATGGTCAGTTTCCCCGCACTCACTGATCCTTTCGTTTCTAAAAGGAGTTCTTTGTGCCTTAAGCCTTTTGTTTTAACAAAATGTGTCCAACGCGAAAAGGGAGGTGAACGGAAAAAGGCCAGAAGATAGAGAGGTCGAAGAGGGGAGGTGGATAGACAGGGCCGAGAGGCTTAAAAACCACTCAATGGCAGAACAAGAGGACACAAAGAGAGCAAAAAGGAAGCAAAAGACAGAGGTAAAACAGGAGAGGCTATGTACTCAACTAGACTCGAGGATTTCAAGTGAATCCCTGTTGTTTTTATCACTATTGTGTCGAGACTCTGTTTCAGCTTACACTTGTTATATTCTACTCTTAAAGACATAATATAGAGGTCGACACTAAAAGCTTGGACCAGGAGACCTAGCCAGGGGGTCTGGTGAACTCCTTCATTATTTTAATTGTGTTGATGTATGCTTATTATGTTTTATAACTATTCATTCTCTATAGTAAAGAATGTCCATTGGGATTAGAATCTCACTTTATAGAAATTTTTATGACAATCTGAGCTATGGTGGAAGAGAAGTATCTGGAGTTTAAGAAGGGTTGAGGTTAAAGCACTGCAACACCCAAACTAGAAAAAGGAACAGAGGAACCATTTCTAGTTGCCCCTCTAGAGGCAAAGGAAAAGGAGGAATGCATCCTCCATCATCACCTTCATCATCCTCATCATCTTCTTCGCATAATACTAGCTCTTCTAAGAAGAAGAAGAAGACTTCTTTAATCAAATTAGATGTGAAGTTTGATTTGCCAATTTATGATGTAGAACTCAATGTAGAAAAGCTAGATAAATGGATAAGACAAATTGATGTATATTTCAGGGTATAGAACGTTGATTTGGAAAGGAAGAAGATTCAATTGGCTAGCCTTTGACTTGGAGGAACTGCACTAGTATGGTGGGAAGGAAAGACACAAGCTGATATGCAAAAACATGGTAAAATCATTTCTACCTGGAATGAATTTGTTTCTGGTATCAAAAAGAAATTATATCCTTTAGCTTACATGCAGTAGGTAATGATGAGTTGGCAAACTCTTCGTCAGTTGAAGGGTCAAATTGTATAAATTTATACTCAGGAATTCAGAAAGAGAGCTTTAACTCTAGGTATATCATTAGACTCACCTAAGACTTTATTAAAGTATATAGGTGGTCTTCATAGCTATTTAAAGCATACTATTCTCATGTTTAATCCCACTAGCTTAGATGATGTGTCAGTTCAAGCCACACATCTAGAAGCTAGAGGTAAGAATGTAAACCCAGAGGTTGGGGGATCATCCAAATATTTTGTAAGCAAGAGCAAGGAAAAGAAGAAACTGAAATGGAAGGAGAGGAAAGCAAACACTGTAAAGAAGGATAAACCTTCATGCACTCATTGCAAGAAAGAAGGACGTGATGAGGCACACTGCTGGTCTTTGCATCCAGAATGGAAACCTAAGAAGTTCGGTGGTAAGGAGAGAAAGAATGTTGCTGCTATTCAGCAAGACGTGGGATCAAATTCCGGTGATGAAACAACAATTACAGCCACAGGTATTAAAGGTAAATATTCAGAAGCATCCATAAGTAATTCTTCACAATCTGTTAATAATGAAAATAATGAGAGGGAAAGAAATGAGCTTTTTCATATTAGAATAATTTCCAAGCATAATAAGATTGATACTTTATTTGATAGTGGATCACAAGTAAATTTGATTTCTAAAACAATTGTAAACAAGTTGGGATTACAAACAAAACCTCATGAGAAGCTAGATCCATTAGGTTGGGTGTGTGATAGAAAAAAGTTACAAGTAACGAGACAATGTAAACTTAGGTTTACTATTGGTTCAACATTTGTAGATGAGGTTTAGTTAGATATAGTTCCATTGGATATATCTGATATTGTTTTGGGAAGTCCATACTTGTATGATAGGAAATCTATTTTCTATAGAGCTGAAAATAAGTATCAACTCACTAAAGATGGAATAGAATATATTGTAAGAGCTGAAAATAAGTATCAACTCACTAAAGATGGAATAGAATATATTGTAAGAGCTCATAAAATCAAGGGTAACTATTCTCTCATAAACTCAGGATAGATGAAAAAAATTGTGAATTCAAGTAAGCAATTTTTACTAATGGTTGTAAAGGCAAAGGATCCTGAAAAATCCAATGCATTTGAAGGTTGTCATTCTAAACAGAAAGCTTATTTAGTTAAAGTTGTTTTAGAATATGATGTTCTATTTCAAGAACCTAAAGGTCTACCGCCCAAGCAAAATATAGAACATGATATTTATTTGCAGCAAGATGTTCCATTACCTAACATTGGAATGTATATGTTGTTAGCTTTAGAGAATGCAGAGATAAAGAAGAAAGTACAGGAGTTGCTCGAAAAAAGGTTTATACGACCAAGCACATCACCATGTGGATATCCAATCGTGTTGGTGAGAAAGAAAGATGGTTTGTGGAGATTCAATGTGCATTGATTATAGAGCGCTAAATAAAATAACGATCAAGAATCGTTATCCTCTTCCTCGTATTGATGATTTGTTAGATCAATTAAAAGAAGCAGTTTACTTTTCTAAGTTAGATTTACGAAGTGGCTATCATCAGGCCAGAGTTGCAGAAGAGGATGCATCGAAGGCCGCTTTCAAGATGAAGCAAGGACTTTATGAATGGTTGGTTATGCCTTTTGGCTTAACTAATGCTTCTGCTACATTTATGAGAGTCATGAATGATGTACTCAGACCTTTTATTGATGATTTTGTAATTGTTTATCTAGATGAAATTCTTGTTTTTAGTAAGACATGGGAAGACCATGTAAAGCATGTAAAGTAGACTTTAGATGTTTTATAAAGAGAAAATCTCTATGTAAAACTATCAAAATGTGAATTTGGCAGAACATCTTTAAATTATTTGGGTTATGTTTTAGGGGGTAGTGAATTGAAGATAGATCCCTCTAAGGTTGAAGTCATTGTGGACTGACCTAAACCCAAATCTGCTACATAGGTTAGGAGTTTCCTAGGAGCAACACAATACTGGAGAAAGTTTATTGGTAACTTTTCTTTGATTGCAGCTCCATTATATGCTTTAACAGGATTGAAACATGTGTTCAAGTGGGGAGGAAAACAGCAGAAAACCTTCGACACCTTAAAAGAGAAAATCAGTACAACACCAGTACTAGCACCTATCTTCCGTATATGCGTAACTTTCTTACATGTGTATATCTTCCGTATATGCATGTCTTTTATATATGTGAATCTACAGTATATGCACAACTTCCATATACAGAAATTGCACGTATACGGAAATGTGCACATATAAGAAAGTTATGTATATACGGAAGATGTGCATATATCTTCCGTATATGCACAATTTCTGTATATGCGCAATTTTCATATACAGAAATTGCGCATATACGGAAATTGTGCATATACGGAATATATGCGCATATCTTCGGTATATCCTTAACTTTCTTATATGTGCATATCTTCTGTATATGCACGTCGTTTATGTATCTTCATTGTATATGTGCAAATTCCATATACATAAATTGCACATATACGGAAATTGTGCATATACGGAAGATATGTGTAGATTCACATATATAAAAGACATGCATATACGGAAGATATGTGTAGATTCACATATATAAAAGACATGCATATACGGAAGATATACACATATAATAAAGTTAAACATATATAGAAGATATGTGTATATACGGAAGATATGTGTAAGTGGTTGAGTATGATAGAGAGAGATATAATGGCATCCATACAGTAGCCTAGGGCAAACAAAACAAGGGTACCAGTTTGGGGTTTTTCCATAAACTATGTAGAGTAGCTCTGCAATTCCTCACCCTAAACGTGCTGGCAGAATGGTGGAATGTGAGGCAGGGTTACAGTAACAAAATGAATCAGGGTTGCAAGTTTAGCTACACCATTGATTACTATTGGAGCACATCGCCACCATTGAACAATTACCAAGAAAACCCTAATGCATCACATGGGTGCCCTGCCTCATCACATGAAGAGGGTGTCAAGGAAAACCCCTACTAGCTCGGTTTATAATCTATAGGTGGGACAAAGGGGTCTGCAAGTAAACCAAGAGTGCCAGGTATCTCGAGTAAGCCAAATGTCCATGGAGGGGGTGCGTAGACATATATTTTAAGAAACATTTAAACATTAGCGCTAATTAATGAGGTCCTAAGTACGACCATATATCGTTTGAGCGGTTAACCAAAAATTATAATGTGTATATCATAAAAAAAACATTGCAATATGTGAAACCATCGAATTATATCCACACTGAAATCTAACCTTAGCAAAGAGGTGTGTGAACCTAGGAGTAATCATGGTAGGTGTCAGATCGTGGTAGCAACATTAGGATAATTTTGAACCAATTATACAAACACATAAAGTGGAGTCGATCTTACTTCCATAAGGCATATAGGTCAAACCTAAGATAGTTGTAGTAATTCTGGAAGAGGATGGGTGTATTTATGACAATAAAGGACTTATTGTTATAGATAAGTTCATTTAGTCTAGAATGTTAATGTGAATAAATTAAGTTATGAATTGGAAAAAAAATTGGTTATGTTTCTTTATAGAGGGGAAATCTGATAGTACAAGAGTTGTGCCTCCCAGTCAAATAGATACAAAATGGATCTTTGCCTCATCCTCTTCAATCTATTGTATTCTACAATATACTTCAATCTGTCTTATCCAATTGTTTATCTTTTCTGCATTAGGTTCTTCGTTAAACATGGGGAAATCAAATTTTACATCCAACTTAAAAAAAAAAAAAAATTTAGAAGAATCGCTATGCTAATTAGTAGAATGGTGGAAATAAGATGAAGAAGTGGAACATTCACTTGAAGGTGGAGATGGAGGCTCAAGAGGTTCTCCTCCATTTCGTTGATTTACTAAAGCATTGTCCTCTACTTTCTCTTTCTTCTTTTCCTTTTTTTGCCACTCACTTCTCATATTCTACAAACAACTTATCTACCTTATTTTCCATGTTGTAGAAGGAATTTACAAAATCTTTCTCATTCCCACCAGAAGCATCATCATCTACCATTTTCCTTATTCATTTTTCATGTCCAATATCTGGGTCAAAAGACTTAAGTTTTCCTTCACTCTTTTTGAGCTTAGCCTTATTCATACTCGTAATTCACATCAGCAAGAAAATCACTTTGATACCAAACTTGATCTAGTATGCCTCTGATACCAGCAAGATCCAAGATCTTTTCTTTGGTTGATTTTAGCAGAACTGCATGCAAGATAATGTAAAAGACATGTAAGAAAATACTTAAATAAAAAGAAATATAAAGGATACCATAAAGACAACACATACATAAATTTGACAATAGAGTTCATCCAATGTGGACTTCATCTCCGAGCCCTACTTCAATACAAGGGGAGGTCACTTCATTCATCTCAACAAAAATTAAAATGAGTACATGGAAAAATACATCATTATACCTCCAATCTTGGGATTGACTTGAAGTTTCGTTGCTCAAAACATAATAATCACAACACTAGCAGGTATGTCTCATCCTTTTAAGACTTTTGACTATAAACATAAGCCACTTTTGAAAGGTGCATTGTTGTCTCGAACATCATGTCCAGGAATTAATAAAAAATGTGAGCTTCTGCCATGAGTTTGGATATCCACTGCTCATATGCAAAAATAAACCATTCCATTGAAATCCTTGTGAAATTATAGTTAAAATGAGTATCAACTCATCTATATTTTGCCATTGTCATACCTGGACCCCACTGAGAATCTTTAAGATTCCTCAATAGTATTTAAAAATAATATTCTAAGAATATTTTTGGGAATATTCCACCATAATATGATTTTTCAACATGCGTGGCCATGGAAAAGTTCCACCCACCTGGTCATGGTTCCATTACCTTTGAATCTGCCTGTTAGCCTCTGCTCATAGCTTCGCTTTGTGACCCCTCCATCGGTCCGTTGATTAATGAAATTACAAGTTTATATACCACTATGTCGGTGGATATTCTAACATCCACCCCACTTAGCACATTGGTTGACATGGTTAAATAAAGTCATTGGTTGGTTGGGAGGTCAGGGCTTCCAACCTTTCCGACCCTGTATTTATAACACAAACAACATACAATTGGACTGTCTATTGTAACAACCTTTACAACATGTCATATGTCTATTGCAATGCTAACAATCATGTGTTATATTAATAAATTTTGTTAAAACAAAATATAATCGTTGACTGTTATAGTTCGGTTGGAACTATGCATTTCGTCGTGTTGTCGTCGAACTATTTATTTTTGGTTATATTATATCATCGTTACACCATAAACTAGTTGTCGACATTCATTGTAATCATTTCCTATAATTGTGACCGCATATAAAAACTATAGATAGACTTCCATATTAAATCAGTCAAATTGTCGTGCCATTTTTGGCCGAAATTTTGTCACTTTTTGTTGATCTAATTGCCAATCATTTGTATAAGAATTATATATATCTATATATATATATATATATATATATATATATATATATAGAGAGAGAGAGAGAGAGAGATATATCATTTAAAACCCATGTTGTAATATATATATGTATTAAGCCAATAAGCCAATTGCTAACCACTAAACAACTAACCACTGAATGAGTTTAAGTATATGTGTTTTGTTATAACATTTTGCATTTAATTTAAATTGTGGGCCATTGGTTAGATTTTTTTGCCATTTAATTTAAAACTATCCACCAAGTACATAACTACCACAAAGTTTATTTGGTTGGATTGGACCAATAGGCCACCAACGGGGTGTTAAGTGGGACCATCTGATTGGGCCACATGGCTTCTTATTATTGGGCTACTTAATGCCACTAAATTTAGCGAGGTGCCACCATATTTTCTAGTGCTCCTAACTTTAACCCTAACTAATACCTTCACCGCATTTAGCGAGACTATCCCAACTTTAACTGTTAAGTTGGCTGGAGTGCAATTTTCGTTGACCATATATTCTACATATGAACCCAAATTGACGCTTCTTTTGCAGTATTGGAAAAATTACGACGAGTTCCCCAATCTAGTCTTAATTTCATTGCAATATGAGAACCTTTATTTTTGTGCCATTAGGGATCCACCTAGATCAGTACCCTTTAATATTCCTAGATTTCCTATTAGCAAGCTTCTTAATCATGAACTTGACATCTTCTAAAGAAAAAATATCTTCCTTTATAGGAGTATTTGTAATGTTTCCAATGGTATCCGAGGAGTCATAAAGATTCTTAATATAGATATTCCAATCCTTCAAGAGGATCGAGTTATCTTCTTTCATTTTACGAACAAGAATATTCCTCCAAAACTTTATGGGCTCAACTTTAGAGAGGTGAAGAAGACACTCATGCCTCTTATTCATATTACACATTTTCTTCCTTTTCATAAGAGCTTTATACACTCTTATTTTTTCAAGTTCTATACTCTCGTTAGGAGCATCTCTAATCACTTTCTTGACAAACTTACAATCCTTATCATACCAAGGATTGGAAGTTTTATCGTTCTTTCATATGATACCTCAGTAGAGAATTTGTTAATGGTAGTGGGGAGGGTTGTAGTAAAATTGTGGTAGATGTGATCATATTATCATTATATGTTAAGAGACCTAAATCCCTTATTAAATATTTTAAGAATAGATCCATTTTTCTTTTGTCAAAATGAGTGTTCGTTTGGCTCTCACCTTTATTTTGCATGTGGTTGGTGTGCATATCAATATTTAGGGTCAAGAATAAAGGTTTGTGGTCAGAATCATGCTCATGGTCATCTAGGAGGTCAAAATTAACAATACAGTTGAGAACCCATGTATCAGATATTGCATAGTCCATAACATTGCTTCCAAGCCCATGAATATAATTCATTTGGCCAAATGTGGGCCACTTATTAATCTTGTTAAAAATAATCAAGTCTTGGGAGTCCCAAAGCTTGATTAACTCGATACCAAATAAGTTATTGGTTATATCTTTTGAATTTACTAGCTAAGTCATAATCCTCAATAAATCACAAGGAATTAGGGTTAGTGTTATTACTTAGTAGAGTGTCTTGGTTGGTAGCAGTTCTAGCATTGAAGTCCCCAAGCATAAGGATAGTTGTAGTCTAACTTATAGACAAAATGAATTTTTTCATAATTTGGTAGAGATTTTTAAAAACTCGAGTTGAACTTGTCCAATCTGTAGAATTCTAGTGCCCTTGGGGTTTTTGATAGTACTTTCTCCCTTTATGTATTCAAAAATGTGTTTTAAACGAGTACTAAATCCGTCTAAGCATCCAAAAATGTTTTTTAAACAACAAAAAATCAAACTCTTGTTTTAGATTGTTGTCTGGTGAAAATACCATTTTATCACTACACAACTATATATATGTATATATATTAATAGCCTACAAAAAAATCAAAATTTTAGTTAATAGAATTAATTATTTTTTAATAAAAAATTCTATTTTATTTAATTTTTAAATAGAATTAATAAATTCCATTTTAAAAAATATTGATAATAATTTTAAAAAATAATATAAATTATAAATTTATGGATAATCATATTGTAGGAAGTAAAAATATTATTATTATTTTCTTTTAAGTTGAAAACATGCTATAAAATCTTTGTCAACCAAAAAAAATTATAAAATACTTTATTGTTACCTATCAAAATCATAAGTAAAAAACTTTTTTATTTTAATATTTTTTTATATTAATATAAAAAAACTTTAATAACCATAACCATTTCTATACATAATAGTTATCTTACATTTTATTCTAAAATTATAAGTAAATTTGATTGTATAATTCATATATAAATATTGTAATGTAATATATTATTTCAAAATATATATGTATATATATATATATATATATATATATATATATATCACTAACTTTATAGTTGCCTATCATAATTAATATATATATATATATATATATATATATATTATATATATATATATTCGTATTAATATAAAAAAACATTAATAACCATAATCATTTCCATATATATTATAATTATCTTACATTTTAATCTAAAATTATAAATAAACTGGATTCTATAATATACATGAAGGTCTGGTCATTGGTCCCATTTATTCTTATTTTCTCTAATTTGATGGGGAGCAGGTGGCATGGAAAGGACATAAAGTAAAAAGATGGGAAGGACAGAAGATGAATGGGGGCGGTTGACACTGAGAATCGAGTAATTGACCCACGACTTAAAGCAACACAGTCTCTTCGCATGTGGAAAGTAAAGATGGAAAAGACGCATGGAGTGGGTGAGGATGATGGACAGATTGAGAGGATGTGTGACACTGACCGGCGACACAGTCTCTTCGCCTCTAAAATTTAAATTTGAAAGGGGAGCAGGTGGCCTGGAAAGAATGTAAAGTAAAGATGGGAAGGACAGAAGACGAATGGGGGCAGTTGACATTGAGCATCGAATAATTGACCCACGACTTAAAGCAACAGTCTCTTCGCATGTGGAAAGTAAAGAAGGGAAGGACGCATTGAGTGGGTGAGGATGATGGACAGATTGAAAGTAAAGATGGGAGGGACATAGGACACATGGAGTGGGTGAAGAAAAGCAATGTAGTCTCTCGCAAGCAACTAATTGACGGACGACTTTAAGATTAAACATATGGAAAGGACACTGAGCATCAACTAATTGACCCACGACTTAAAACTGGAAAGGACATAAAGTAAAGATGGGAGGGACAGAAGAGAAATGGGGTAGTTGATAGTGAGCATCGAGTAATTGACCCACGACTTAAAGCAACACAGTATCTTCGCATGTGGAAAGTAAAGAAGGGAAGGACGCATTGAGTGGGTGAGGATGATGGACAGATTGAGAGGTTGTGTGACACTGACCGGTGACACAGTCTCCTTCGCCTCTGAAACTAAAGTTGGGAAGCACATAAGACGGTTTGTCTGAAATTTGAAAACACGCTCATCCATCAAATTTGATGATTTTCACGTCAAGGTCTCGTCGATGTTCCCACATATTCTTATTTCTTTTACTCATAGCGGTGAAGTCATATAGACATTTCATTATAATGGAAATTTGATGAATCATGAAAACTTTTGTAATATTTGCAAGGATAGTGAAGACGGCAAGCCCTATTTCCACCCCTATAGACCCATTAATACACCCTCTAAGGACATCGGTACATGGGAAGACTCTGACATCTATTTACCAGTCAATCCGTATACGTAATTTTCAGGCGAACACTTTCTGGTTAATAGTTATGGAGCTGTTCATGATATGATCATCCATTTGACTGTTTGTATTGATGGTCATTGAAACGCAGAGGCATGCGTAACATAGGCCCATCCATTTTTCTGATATTGGTGGCCATGAAATGTCTTCATACGAAACACAAGACGCGAGCTCGATTGATGATAAATACTGTATACGAAATGATGTATCAGGTGGAATCAATATTGTACGCATTAATACCATTTATTTATATTCAAATTCAAATTCGAAATTTGAACTTTGAACTTGTAAACCCGCCCCGCCCAAATTCGAAATTTGAACTTGTAAACCAGCCCCGCCAATGTTTCAGGGCAAGTAGAAGCCTAAACCCAAGCCAACGCAGATTAAAATAGCAGTCTACCAGTAGATTGGTGGGATTTTCCTACAAGCAGCCAAAAGATTCGGTGGATTCTTTTCATTTTGAACCAGAAATGAATGGAATCAGCCCAACGTGCAGAAGCGGAAAAGGCAGCCTCCCCCTCTCACGTTGTTCTATGCTCTAGTGTAGATGGCGGTGGCTTTGGACATTATTACCCTATTTGAAATTTTCGGATGATTGTTTTAGTGAAGAAGTAATTGATAATATTTTGTTATATCATTCTGCTGAGCTTGAAAGTTTGAAGATTTTCGGGTTCTATTCTGGCAAAATGTTGTGGAAATGGATCAATTCTTCGTCGTGAAACAAATCAGTCTTAAAGTAAAACATCCTCCTACTTTTCTTTTTTACTGCGATTTTATCAGATTTCTGAAGCTTTCCTGTTTTGAATAAACACAGCCATTGAAATTCACACAGCTACCGCCTCAATTTTGTGGTTTCAGATACCATATAACCTGTTCTCTCTAATAGGGTTCTCGACTAATGATGATATCCTTAAGCAGCTTGTAGCAAAATGCCCCCTTCTTGAAAATTTGAAAATCCAGTAGAATTTCACATTTAAATGAACCACACATTGATATGACATCTCTCAGATCATCACGCACAACATTTTACCAACACACCTTTACATTCCTTTGCATTATTAGTATAATTTCACTTTTAGTTTGGCCACTATCGCTTCGATACCAACACAACTTTACATTCCTTTGGATTATAAGTAGAATTTCGTATTTAAATTGGCAACTATCGCTTCGATATCGGGGCATTAAAGTTGACCAAATCCAAACCATTGCATCTAATTTTTTATGGCTTTCCAAACGTAGGACTGTTATTCTCGTATCTTCTGTGATGACCCCGGGTAACTTGTAAATACAGAATAATTACTGTGGTAAGAAATTATTATGAGTGGTTACTTATTGTTTACTGAATGACATTATTTAATTATGAAAGTTAATATATTGGATTATATATATATATATATATATATATATATATATATATATATATATATATATATATATATATATATATATATATATATATATATCTTGAAATGCTGGCAACCTCTTGGTGGAGGATTTTCTATTAAAAGAAAAGAATCAGTTATGAAACTGAAGGAACTACCTCTCACACAGGAAAAGTCCTGGGAGGGAAAACCCCTGGGCTGTTGGGACAGGCAGGGGAGGAAAAAGATTCCAAGAGAGAAAAGAGAAAGAAAAGACAGGGTTAAGTCTGGTAAAGACCAGATAACCCAAGCACAGAGGTGCATGAGTCTTGTTGAGGGCTGCAGGCCTGCAAGATGGCTCGGGGGGAGAATCCAACGTGACGTGGATCTCAAGGTTGGGAGGATAAGAGCATGTATGATTGCAGGTGCATTTATGAAGTCAGAACTCCTGTAACGGATTGACCAGGTACGAGCTTTGACAAAAGTAGACAATGGTAAACAGAATATTGAAGTTCATAAATAGAATATTGTTAACTCTGAGTCTCTGTTAACTAGCTAGATGCAAGGAAAGATAACAGTAGTTGTCTGTAAATAGAGACAGTGTGTGCAGCTCAAATAAATACCTGGTAATTAGTTATTTCGTACAGTAATGAGATAATTATTTGCTGTAAACCATTCAGGTATTTACATATATATAACAGAACGAAACCCTGAGTGGGCCTGTAAGACCATCGTGGTTGTACTAGATGATTATATACAGAAATAACAAATAGTATGACATAGCACCTAGCCAGAACCGTAAGAGGTGCGTTCGAAACCGATAGAATAGTAGAGCAGCATAATCAAACATCAGTGTTGTGAAAATTGATGAACAAGAAAAACTAGCTAAACCGTGTATCGAGGGTTTGAACACATCATGATAATCTAAAACATGTACGAAAAACAATCCACTGTGTTTATGGCTACGCCTGTTAAACGCACCAGAAAAACCCTTACAAATAATAACTGAATGTTAACTATTGATTCAGTATAGAAACAACACTGTCATAAGTAAATGGTTGCGTACCCGAGGTGGTACAGTATATATATAAATAACGAATCAAACAAAAAGATAGATTAACAACCCTGTAATGAGACAGTGCATGTGGGTGCGTATTAACCCTCTAGTGAACGAATGCATACAACTGTATAATAACTCTGTATCGATTCAAAGCATAAGACTGTAAATAAACCAAGTAACGAAACCATGCATATGTCCGCTTAGCAAACCCTATAGCAGAGCAACTCATTTTACATCAGAAAGATAATAGTAAACTTGACATTAATCAAACCGAAGGTATATGACTGATGGCGTATAAAGAAGGACCGCCATCGTTACAAACGACAAGCATAGAAAGTAAATAACGTATCCATTGAGAAAGTAAAGAAAATATAATAACATCAAACCAGATGGTTAAACCCTAATGGGTACAGTAAAACGTTATGTATTGAAAACCTGAGGACCGATAGGTACTGTACAAATCTTCATAAACAGATTGACGAGCTGAGTAGCCCTACTCAACATTAAAAGCATGGAAACAATTTGGCAATATACAGATTTCAACTTAAATCAGTACAGGCACGAGGCCGTAACCCCTAACCAAATATACATCTAACATTCGGCATGTATGCCAGGAGCCACAAACTACCCAAGTCCTAACAAATTAAATGAATACAGGTCTCGGCATGATGTGGCCGACTGCAAATCGTAACTAGGGTTGGAACGATTGCAGAACCTGTGACACAAAACAGAGAGCGTCATGAGACACTTCTCTGACCAAGGCCGACACATATACAATCTTGCTGTGTAAACCCTTAACGAAAAGTAGAGAATCATTAACCATTGGTAACAGAACATACCTGCGCATGCTTGAGACGGCATATGTATCCGTAAGCAGTAGAAGGCCGACAATGTGAACACCTGTACATTAACAAAACGCACAGTCATGAGCTCATGAACAGTCAAACAAACCAACAAGTTCTGAGAAATAAAATGCATCGTATTCCCATATACAAGAGCTGAAGAATAGACAATGAGCATGGCGGCAACAACTGTGTATTACCTGAGACAGCAAGGTAGAAACCTGATGAACGTTGCAGAGGAGGATCGCCGTGCTGGGAAGGTATTCGGCCTCCCAGTCTTGCACAAATGAACCAAACCCAAAGGACTCGGAGGTATATGTATTACACACCAAACCCTTAGATAAACTTGAGCCCTCCGATGCAGAGAACGGATCTCCATCGTCCATTCAAGCGGGAGCCTGGCGCGAAAACCCTCAGCGGGTCAACCGAGAAGTCACATGGCTTCACGCGGGTTTTATGCCACCTGGCGAATGGTTGGTGAGATTGTTTAAGTCTCCGGCTACCACCTGGCGCCGGAGCTGGATAGGAACAATCCGGTGGCATTCCGACCTTAATCCGACACGAAACTGCCGTAGGTTATCATCATAAAAGAATCATATAAGTTTTGTTAAAGTTTGGTTATGTGACATAGTGCATAACACTCACGAATGAAGCCTTTGATTAGATGTTCCCCTTTGTGGGTAGAAGGGTGGAGTAAAATAATCAAGCCATGTATAAATATTTTTTTTTACATTGCATATTTACCTATGGGATCGTGACAATGTGGTATCAGAGCAGAGGTTTCAAAACTGTGGCCTCTGGAGCAGTAAGATCCAGCTGCATGGAAGATTATCATATAGTACATATATGAGGAAGAAATAATTCAGCTAACTGATTTTCTTGTTTATCAATTAGGAGATAAATACAGAAACAACAATCCGCTAACAGTCAACAATAAAGATGGAGGAAATGCAGGGAGCTGACAGCATTCCTCGGGAAAATCCAGAGTTGTGGGTACAGCTTGGTGCAGAGACACGCAGTACCAATCTGGCGATACTAGAAACTGTTCAAGAACTGAAAAATGAGATGGCGCGTCTGCGAGAAGACAACGCGCGATTGACAGTGGAGCAGGAAAGAATATTGAAGAGTCTGTCGGACAGACAAAATCCACCATTAGCCAATCCCAGTGCAGAACAGCAAAGGGCAACTGAGGAACGAAATTACCCAACTGCACCTGAAATTTCAGAGGAAAAGGAGGACCATTCTGACAACGTGCTGGAACAACAAACATCAAAACGACAGAAAATGGAATTACAGGGGGAATTCCGAAAAATTAAACCTCCACATTTCGATGGGGAACAAGAGGAAGCAGCAGAAGCATGGTTAATTAACATGAATAAGTATTTTCAGTTGTATGAGTATGATCAGAATTTGAAAGCACGGCTGGCCATCTTCCAGCTACAAGGCAAGGCAACCCTGTGGTGGGAAGAAACCAAGATTGTAAAAGGAGTAAGTGAGCAGAACATAATATGGGAAAAATTTCAGAAATACTTCAAAGAGAGATATCTAACAGAGCGATTCTATGATGAGAAGGCACGGGAGTTCCATGATTTAAGGCTAGGACAGCAGTCTATGGACGAGTTTATTAATCGCTTCACTTCCCTGCTTCGCTACGTGCCCTATATTAAGGAGGAAAAGGCCAAGGTGCAGAGATTTGTGAGTAGTCTACCTGCCTATATAAGGGAACGCATTGAGTTTGATAATCCCAGAACAATGGATGAGGCGATTCGTAAGGCAAGAATCTGTTACCAGCAAAACAAACAGAAAGGGGACATTTCAAATAAAAGATGGAATGAAAGAAAGGGCAACCGAATTGCTGGTAATAATAAAGGGAGTCGTGGTAATGGCAGCAAGGGTGCTGGTAAGGGACAGTTTAGTAGAAATGTAGCAAAGAGTACCTTTCGGACTAAACCAAGTGAGAGCAGAATCAGTGAACCACCTGCCAGGTCAGACCTTGAAGGGATGACCAGACCTCCAGTCCAATGTTGGGGTTGTGGAGGACCGCACTATGTTAAGAACTGCCCTCAGCGTAAAGGAGTGGACCAAATATCTCAGATCCAAGAAGCATCGACTGTTGGAGAAGTGGCGCGCAGCATGCCAAGAATTAACGCAGCCTTGGATGACCGTCAAGCGGAATACCAGCCGACCATGGTGGAGTTTGAAGGTAAAATTTCAAATCTTTCTATAGCTGTTCTTATTGACCCAGGAGCTACTTTAAGTTATGTTAGCCCAAAAATAGTAGAACAGTGTAAGTTATCTTCTGAAAAGTTCAGGAACCCATGGCTGGTACAGCTAGCCACAGGAGCTAAGAGACGAGTCTTAGCCAAAATTAGTAACTGTCCTTTCAGCATAGCAGGGCAGCCAATTACAGCAGACCTGAATGTACTTCCATTGGGGTCCTACGACATCCTGATTGGTATGGATTGGCTGGAAAAACATTGGTCGTTGGTAAACTGCAAGACCAAAACCATCTATTACAAGGATGACTTGGGGCAGCAGCAAGAGTTGCAGGGGATTAAACACCCTGTACAGATCCGACCTATCACTGCTTCCCAGTTAGCTAAATGTCTCAGAAAGAAATGTCAGATTTACGCCATTCAAGTTGGTTATGCAAACCAGAAAGATAAAATATCTGCACTGGACAATATCCCGGTAGTACAAGAATTTGCGGATGTTTTTCCTGAGGAGGTACCAGGATTGCCCCCTAAAAGGGACATAGATTTTACTATAGAGCTAACACCAGGAGCAGCACCGGTGTCACGGGCACCATACCGAATGAGCGTTCCAGAGTTAACAGAATTAAAAATGCAGCTGCAAGAGCTGTTGGATAAGAATTATATCCGCCCCAGCGTATCACCATGGGGAGCTCCAGTATTATTTGTTAAAAAGAAAGATGGAACTCTCCGTATGTGCATAGATTATCGTCAGTTAAATAAGCTCACGATAAAAAAAAAATACCCCTTGCCTCGGATAGATGAACTCTTTGATCAAGTGAAGGGGGAAAAAGTATTTTCCAAGATCGATTTGCGATCTGGTTATCATCAGATCAGGATTAAAGAAGAGGACATTGCCAAAACTGCCTTCAGAACACGCTACGGACACTACGAATTTGTAGTGTTGCCTTTTGGTTTGACCAATGCACCTGCCACCTTTATGTGTTTGATGAACAACGTGTTTCACAGGTTTTTGGACAAGTTCGTGCTGATATTTATCGATGATATTCTGATATATTCTCGTTCCCAAGAGGAACACGAAGAGCACCTTAGGATGGTGTTGCAAACTCTTCGAGAACATCAGCTATACGCTAAGTTTAGTAAATGTGATTTCTTCAAGGAGGAAATCCAATATTTGGGCCATGTGATTACTAAAGACGGAATTGCGGTAGATCCTGAGAAGATAAAGACTATTATGGAATGGCCCATACCCAAGGATGTAGCTGATATCAGATCCTTTATGGGACTAGCTGGCTATTACAGGAGATTTGTGGAAGGTTTCTCAAGGATAGCCTACCCTATCACCTCATTACAGAAAAAAGGGAAGGTATTTAAGTGGACACCGGAATGTCAGCAGAGCTTTGATCGATTGAAGCATTTACTCACCACTGCACCCATCTTGAGTATAGCTGATCCTAATAAGGATTACGTGGTGTGTACCGATGCAAGTAAGGAGGGTGTGGGAGGAGTATTAATGCAGGAAGGAAAAGTAATTGCGTATGAATCAAGAAAACTAAAAGAGCATGAGCAGAGATACTCTGCTTACGATCTAGAGTTAACAGCTGTTATTCATGCGCTGAAAATGTGGCGACATTACCTCCTAGGGAGGAAATTTCTGTTGTTAACAGATCACCACAGTTTGACAAATTACTTCAGCCAACCTACCCTGAATGCAAGACAAGGTCGTTGGGCAGATTTCCTAAGTGGATTTGATTTCGAGATAAAGCATTTAAAAGGCAAAGAAAACCGGGTGGCTGATGCATTAAGTCGAAAGGTTCAATGTTTATGTGAACTTTCAGTCAGCAAGTGGCGGAACTCGCTGGTTGAGCAAATAAAAACAGCAGCAAGTCGCGATGCTGAATACCAACAATTAAAACAGCAGGTACAACAATCCGTTAATGGAAGATTACAGCAAGGATATACACTAGATGGTGCTGGAATGCTGTATTTTAATAAAAAATTGTATGTACCTGACTCGAATGACCTTAAGAGACTGATTTTGGACGAGTTTCATATCAGCCACTACACTGGCCACCCAGGGTACCAAAAGATGGTCACTGCACTTAGGAAGGAATATTATTGGCCAGGAATGAAGAAGCAGGTAGTTGAGTATTTGGCGCGGTGTTTGGAATGCCAGCAGATTAAGGCAGAACATCAGCATCCAGCGGGGCTGTTACAGCCTTTGCCTATTCCGGAGTGGAAATGGGAAACCATTTCCATGGATTTCATAACTGGGTTGCCACGAACAAAGAAAAGCAATGATTCTATCATGGTAGTGGTTGATAAGTTGAGTAAAGCGGCCCACTTTATACCTGTGCAGTCCACTTATAAGGCGGTGCAAATTGCTCACCTCTTTATGCAAAATGTATTCCGATTGCATGGGTTGCCGAAGGTAATTATATCAGATCGTGATGTAAAGTTCACATCCACTTTTTGGAGGTCGTTGTTCGCTGAGTTGGGTACTCAGCTGAACTTTAGCACGGCCTATCACCCGCAGACCGATGGTCAAACTGAGCGAGTAAATCAGGTGTTGGAAGATATGTTGAGGGCGTATGTGATGCTGAAACCAAACCAATGGGAAGAGTATTTACATCTGGTCGAATTCGCATATAATAACGGATATCACACGTCAACACAGCTAAGTCCCTTTGAGGTCCTGTATGGGCGAAAGTGCCGCACACCCTCAAGTTGGGGTGGACCTGAGGACAAGCTGAGTTTGGGTCCGGAAATGCTTAAAGAAATGGAAGACATGGTGAAAAGGGTGCGTGCCAATTTAAAGGCTGCACAAGACAGACAGAAAAGTTTTGCGGACAGAAAAAGAAGATTCACAGAATATCAGGTTGGTGACCATGTGTTTGTGAGGATTCAAGCCAGAAGAAGCACACTGCAGTGGAGCGGATGCGCCAAGCTGGCTCCTCGGTACTTTGGACCTTTTCAGATCTTGGCTAGAGTGGGGCCGGTGGCTTACCAACTCGCCTTGCCAAGTCATATTAAGATTCACAATGTGTTCCACGTTTCTGTTCTAAAGAAATATGTATATGACCCTAAACATGTTATCAGGTGGCAAGATGTGCGGGTAAGAATTAATCCAGTTGTTTTGATTATGCAGATATACTCAACAGAAACTGACTGAAGGTATTGGTTGTCTGCAGGTCGAACCGGAAGGCGAGGTTCTGGTCGAACCACAGAGCATTCTCGACCGGAGAGAAGTGCGGCTGCGGAAACGGGTTATTACCCAAGTTAAAGTGTTGTGGCAGCACTATGGGCCTGAGGAGGCTACATGGGAAGACGAGGAACTCATTAGAAAAGTTTACCCAGATTTATTTAATGGGAATAGACATCGGGACGATGTCCAATCCCGGGGGGGGAGATGTGATGACCCCGGGTAACTTGTAAATACAGAATAATTACTGTGGTAAGAAATTATTATGAGTGGTTACTTATTGTTTACTGAATGACATTATTTAATTATGAAAGTTAATATATTGGATTATATATATATATATATATATATATATATATATATATATATATATATATATATATATATATACATATATATATATATATATATATATATATATATATATATATATATATATCTTGAAATGCTGGCAACCTCTTGGTGGAGGATTTTCTATTAAAAGAAAAGAATCAGTTATGAAACTGAAGGAACTACCTCTCACACAGGAAAAGTCCTGGGAGGGAAAACCCCTGGGCTGTTGGGACAGGCAGGGGAGGAAAGATTCCAAGAGAGAAAAGAGAAAGAAAAGACAGGGTTAAGTCTGGTAAAGACCAGATAACCCAAGCACAGAGGTGCATGAGTCTTGTTGAGGGCTGCAGGCCTGCAAGACGGCTCGGGGGGAGAATCCAACGTGACGTGGATCTCAAGGTTGGGAGGATAAGAGCATGTATGATTGCAGGTGCATTTCTGAAGTCAGAACTCCTGTAACGGATTGACCAGGTACGAGCTTTGACAAAAGTAGACAATGGTAAACAGAATATTGAAGTTCATAAATAGAATACTGTTAACTCTGAGTCTCTGTTAACTAGCTAGATGCAAGGAAAGATAACAGTAGTTGTCTGTAAATAGAGACAGTGTGTGCAGCTCAAATAAATACCTGGTAATTAGTTATTTCGTACAGTAATGAGATAATTATTTGCTGTAAACCATTCAGGTATTTACATATATATAACAGAACGAAACCCTGAGTGGGCCTGTAAGACCATCGTGGTTGTACTAGATGATTATATACAGAAATAACAAATAGTATGACATGGCACCTAGCCAGAACCGTAAGAGGTGCGTTCGAAACTGATAGAACAGTAGAGCAGCATAATCAAAACATCAGTGCTGTAAATATTGATGAACAAGAAAAACTAGCTAAACCCTGTATCGAGGGTTTGAACACATCATGATAATCTAAAACATGTACGAAAAACAATCCACTGTGTTTATGGCTACGCCAGTTAGACGCACCAGAAAAACCCTTACAAATAATAACTGAATGTTAACTATTGATTCAGTATAGAAACAACACTGTCATAAGTAAACGGTTGCGTACCCGAGGTGGTACAGTATATATATAAATAACGAATCAAACAGAAAGATAGATTAACAACCCTGTAATGAAACAGTGCATGTGGGTGCGTATTAACCCTCTAGTGAACGAATGCATACAACTGTATAATAACTCTGTATCGATTCAAAGCATAAGACTGTAAATAAACCAAGTAACGAAACCATGCATATGTCCGCTTAGCAAACCCTATAGCAGAGCAACTCATTTTACATCAGAAAGATAATAGTAAACTTGACATTAATCGAACCGAAGGTATATGACTGATGGCGTATAAAGAAGGACCGCCATCGTTACAAACGACAAGCATAGAAAGTAAATAACGTATCCATTGAGAAAGTAAAGAAAATATAATAACATCAAACCAGATGGTTAAACCCTAATGGGTACAGTAAAACGTTATGAATTGAAAACCTGAGGACCGATAGGTACTGTACAAATCTTCATAAACAGATTGACGAGCTGAGTAGCCCTACTCAACATTAAAAGCATGGAAACAATTTGGCAATATACAGATTTCAACTTAAATCAGTACAGGCACGAGGCCGTAACCCCTAACCAAATATACATCTAACATTCGGCATGTATGCCAGGAGCCACAAACTACCCAAGTCCTAACAAATTAAATGAATAAGAGGTCTCGGCATGATGTGGCCGACTGCAAATCGTAACTAGGGTTGGAATGATTGCAGAACCTGTGACACAGAACAGAGAGCGTCATGAGACACTTCTCTGACCAAGGCCGACACATATACAATCTTGCTGTGTAAACCCTTAATGAAAAGTAGAGAATCATTAACCATTGGTAACAGAACATACCTGCGCATGCTTGAGACGGCATATGTATCCGTAAGCAGTAGAAGGCCGACAATGTGAACACCTGTACATTAACAAAACGCACAGTCATGAGCTCATGAACAGTCAAACAAACCAACAAGTTCTGAGAAATAAAATGCATCGTATTCCCATATACAAGAGCTGAAGAATAGACAATGAACATGGCGGCAACAGCTGTGTATTACCTGAGACAGCAAGGTAGAAACCTGATGAACGTTGCAGAGGAGGATCGCCGTGCTGGGAAGGTATTCGGCCTCCCAGTCTTGCACAAATGAACCAAACCCAAAAGACTCGGAGGTATATGTATTACACACCAAACCCTTGGATAAACCTGAGCCCTCCGATGCAGAGAACGGATCTCCATCGTCCATTCAAGCGGGAGCCTGGCGCGAAAACCCTCAGCGGGTCAACCGAGAAGTCACATGGCTTCACGTGGGTTTTATGCCACCTGGCGAATGGTTGGTGAGATTGTTTAAGTCTCCGGCTACCACCTGGCGCCGGAGCTGGATAGGAACAATCCGGTGGCATTCCGACCTTAATCCGACACGAAACTGCCGTAGGTTATCATCATAAAAGAATCATATAAGTTTTGTTAAAGTTTGGTTATGTGACATAGTGCATAACACTCATGAATGAAGCCTTTGATTAGATGTTCCCCTTTGTGGGTAGAATGGTTGAGTAAAATAATCAAGCCATGTATAAATATTTTTTTTTACATTGCATATTTACCTATGGGATCGTGACATCTTCCCAGTAAACTTTGCATTAATAGATGTTATTCTTTCACTTGTCTACATAGGTAAGCATCACATTCACTTATATAAATCTGCTAATTCAATAAAATGAATGTCTATATTGGTAAACATCATATTCACCTATAATGAATGGGAGTCCTTTAAGGAAATAGGACTATAAAATGTTTAAGAAAATAGGATTATAAAATGTATTTTGAGATTTTTACTGTGCATTACATTTTTATTGGAATTAGTAATAGAGAAATTTAAAGCTTTCATTTATTAATAGAAATTTTTAATTTTGTATTATATTTTATGGAAATAGGTTATAACAAAATTTAAATTTTTTTATTGATTAAAAAAATATATAATAAGTAATGTGAGTCTTGAAAAAATTGAGAGTTCCAAGACTCAAATCTCTTTTATAGTGAGGTTTAAAGAAAGTACATATAATAGATTCCTAAAAATTTATTAATAACTAAGTATCAAGTAAATTGCTAAATTTTATATATAATTAAACAAATTTTTTTTTAAACATTATAATCATATTTTTTTTCGAACAATTACAATACAAAAAATTATTTATTACACAATTAGACTTATATTAAACTTTCATTAAAAAGATTAATTAAAAAATAAAAATATTACAAACTTTAAAAAATAATTACAAGCAAAATAATAAATTATTATAGATTTTAATTTTATTTTAAGACCATATTTATCTTTTCTATTATTCCTTTTTATAATAATATTTAAAATAATTTATATTATATTATTTTATTTTATTTTAAAACCATATTTATATTTTTTATTATTTTTTTATTTCTAATATTTAAAATAATTTATATTATAATATTACATTAATATTACATGTTTACTTAATTAATTATTATAACTTTTATGAAATATCCTAGATTAATTATATAAATAATATATTTTTATTGTCTTTCTCTGTAATTGCTTTGTTATTCTTCCTATTATTAAACACACTAAGTGCATAATATAAAGGTTAATCCAAAATAGCATGTTATCAATATGACATGGTGTAGGGAACAAACTTATTTATCTAACAAAAACCAGTCTTAATTTTTACTTCCTATTTAATCATCTAAATTTTATTTAAAAAACATAATAATAATTAATTTAGAAAATCCAATAATGTAAACTTTTACCGAAAATCCCATTCATGTAGATTATTCATTTTTTATTTGAATTCAGATATCTTTCTATTGTCATTGCACGTTAACTTATACCACCGCTTAGGGTCAGTTGATACATCCCTTACCAAAAAATCCCTTACCAAAAATATTTTGTACGTACATACTATTTTCGTATCAAAATACAAACTTATCCCTGAAGGTGTGCTAGGTGTATAACCATTAGAGAAAAATCTGATGAGTCTAATGGTTAATTAATGTAATATGGATTAAGTTCACTAAGGTTGACTAAGTCGTGAGTATTTAATAAATGTAATAAAAGTTCACTTTAATGAAGAGGTTCATTATATAGTTAGGATTAGGATTTGAGTAATGGTTAAGATTTGAGTAATGGTTAGGCTTTATTAGGTTGTTATAAATAAAACTTAAATCTTTTATATCTAATATATATTAGAATATTTTATATTGGATTTTAGCTAATTAGGATGTTTTCTCTTTCACA
The DNA here is from genome assembly GCA_031772625.1 of Pinus tabuliformis. NCBI lineage: Eukaryota > Viridiplantae > Streptophyta > Pinopsida > Pinales > Pinaceae > Pinus > Pinus tabuliformis. The sequence goes on from CM062819.1 coordinate 1,655,386,615, forward strand.
GAAACAAGTGAATACGAATGTATTTTTCCGAAAAAAAAATTCATTTAAAAGATATTGAGAATTTTTATTTTATTTATTTTTATAAATTTGAAATCATAACATCCAAATTTAATTATGAATTTTTAATAAAAAATAAATAAATAAATCACAAAAAAAATTTAGATAAAAACTATATTGCAATTTTAAAATATATATTTTTAAGGTTTTTATTTTGATATAACATTTAAATATATTTCTAAAAAACTTTGTATATAATTTTCTAAAATCAATTGAAAATATTTCTTATTCTTATGAAATATATGATTTCAAAATACTACAAACCATTAAGTCACCACTTCGAGGTAGTAATGGAACTATCAAAGAGTAGATATTGAAGTTTTCCAAAAGCATAGGAAACCGTGGAATTGAATGTTATAGCTAATTTAAGGGAATGTGGATCATAATGACCATCGAATGAGATAATATTAATAACTAGTATGGATAATATGATTGACAGGAGTTTTTTAGATAATGAATAAGATTGGAAATATATATTAAAGTTATAATATTAGAAAGATGAGATTGTCTTTTTAATGTGAAAATAGATTTAATATTTTTAAATATATTTAATTTAATTTAGATGATATATTTATACGTTAGATTTTTGGCTTGAAAAACTATAAAGAATTCAAAAACATATAAGTTGTCAAAATCACTTTACACTAGCCTTTAACACAATTAAAGAGAGTACTCCATCACAACCTATTCTAAGCCTATTGGCTAATTTCATTTATTTATTAAAATTCTTATTAGAATTTGAAATAAGAAATAAATAAATTTCTTTTGCATTATTTCAAATAACAAAAGAATTATTTTAATGTGTAACATTAAGTGAAACAAATTTAAAAAATATATATAAGCTAATTAAAAATAAAGAATAATATTGAATATGTTAGTTCAATTAAACTTTTTAACAAAAAAACACATACAAAATAATATTATCGATCACAAAACCTAATTAAAGGATAAACAAAATTCAAAAAAATAAAAAGAGTATAAAGTTCTAAAAAAGATCACAAAAGGAAATAAAGCCTAGACAAAATTCTAGAAAACAAAAAGAGTATAAAGCTTGTTTAGCAAAAGAGTATCAGTGCCAAAATCTTTAATTAAGATGTGCTTGGTATTCGCAAAAACCTTTAACTATCAACACTTTACAACCCAATATATAATGGAGATATTGTTGAATATGTTCTTTCAAAATAATTTTTTTTAATGACAAATGCATATACACAATAACATTATTGAAAAAGGAAATAAAGTGTAGAAAAAAAGAAAGAAATAGGTATATAGTTCCTTTAGCAAAAGAGAATCACAAAGGAAAATAAAGTGTAGACAAATTTAAAAAAAAAAAGTATAAAGTTTGTTTGGCAAACTAGACTGATGAAATAAAACTATTTCTCTATAAATTATAAATTATGCTTCACTGGACATTGTGAAAACAAACTCACAAGCTATAAAACTTTCCAAAACCTCATTCCTAAAAAATATTAGGTTATATTTTATGTGTAATTTTAAAAAGCATATAAGGTTATTGGTCAAAACCTGAAAACACAATATAACTCTTATTATATGTGAAATGTTGCATGAAATTGGAATAATTGCAGAACTAAAATATTGCCAACAAAAATTAAGTAAATTGACATCATAGTTAAATGTGTTTTAGATGTAAATTTTATCAAAGTGATAAATAATTAGTATCTAAATTAAGCAAAAATTATTATGGTAGTTAAAAAAATTTCGTGTGAGTTAAATTTTGTTAAAGTAAAATCAATTATTATTTCTAAATACTATAGTTAAAATGCTAATGTGAGGTAAAATATATCCAAGTAAAAATTAATTGGTATATATAAATTATGTAAATTGTAAATGTTTTTTCCCAAGGGAAAAACAAATGTTTAATAATAAAATTTTAAATGGAAAATAATGCTTTGCATAAAAAAATATTATCCTTAAAATATCTTTGTGTGAGATAAATTTTATCAAAGTAAAAATAATGAACATTTAAGAGAGAGAAAAAATTAAGATCATTGTTAAAAATATGCGTGCTTAATATGGGTGCATAATTTAATTGATGTCAAACAATTAAAATTTGTAAATTATAATCCATTATAAGAAAAGAGAAAAACTAATGAAAAATATTTTAAGTGAAACAAAATTACATTATTTTAAATAATTAAAACCAGTCTACATTCATCTTAAATATAGATTTATCAGGTGAAAACTTATTTTTTCAATATAATTCTCTAGACTGCAAAACTTGAATAAACATTTGCATCTAAATTCGTATTTAAAATAATAGACCAAAAAATATAATAATTATTTATAACTTTAAAAAATGACAAATTACTCTTAATTATTAAATTAAATATCTATATAAAACATACATTTATACACGCAACCTACTCAAAATTGATACGGTCTCTTCATTCCATTGATATCAATATTGTATTGGCACTTTGTGATCAATCTTTTTTCTTTTTTATTAATGGTAATGTAACTATTTTTTAATCTTATTAACATAGCCAATAGTTACACGCGTCTCATTATAAATTCAAATCAATATATTGGTATTGAAAGCCACCCTCCCTCGTACGGTTCCAAATCGATTTTGATTTGAGCACGATTAAGTCGACAAAATAAAACAAACGCATGTCGTTTCTGCAACTTTGCAATGAGTTCCACATTAACCTAATCGATTTTGATTTGAAAACGATTAAGTTGACAAAATAAAAGAAACGCATATCGTTTCTGCAAATTTGCAAGGAGTTCCACATTAACCTAATTTGATTAGCTTAATCGTCTACAACTAAATTTGATTGCGCTAAGTGAGAACTTCAAATCTAAAAATCCGGGGAACGCATGCCCAAGAGATTGAGCCCTGCACGGCTCAAAATAAAATGGAAAACTTTTGAAAAAATACAGTTGAATCCAAATTGAAATTTGGCTTTGCTAATTTTAGCGTTGTCTGAACGTGCTTTTCTGTGAGGATCTCTGACCTCTGGATTATGACTGGAGTGTATATGATTTGTCAAGCCAAAGCAATAAATTTAACACTCAGAAAAATGAGTAAACACAATGTCCATTACATCACATCACAATTAATGATAAAGAGATGTATGACTGCAGACCGCAACCCTGGTTGACTATGAATACTAATCTATTCCCTCGTCTTTTATCCGGAAGCTTCGAGAGAGCCCGTGGTCTTACACGATCATATCAGATTCTCCAGTTGGCTAGCTCAATGTTTAATGTGCCTGTTGATGTTTGTATGAGGATCGTGGGGCATTCAACTGGAAAGATTATAGACTCTTTTCCAGTGTTTTTTTGTTTTAGCATGTAGTTTAACTTTTTATTTTTTTGGTTTTATTTATATATTTTTAATTTAATATTGGTTGAAATTGTAAATTTAAATGATTTGATTTGTATAATTTTAGTGTTGAAAACTATTTCAATCCACTTAATCTATTTTTATGTTTTAAATAATAAAAAATATAATTCTACCAAAAATTATATATACAAAATCGATAAAGAAACTAAAACATAAAACAAAACAAAATTCATGGAAAAAATAAAATAAAACATAAATTGTAAAAAAATAAAAAACTAAAACAATTAAATTGGGCTTCTCCTTTTTTAATTTCTAATACATAGAAAATATGAAAGTGGCCTTGAAATCTGAAGCACAACCTTACCTTCGTTGATATCGTCGTTAGTTTTTCATTAATCCACATCCGTATCACCCACTATGCCACGCTATAGCCCCGATGAAGATTGATACCAGTGCAACGATTTGCCGCGAGTTTGTGGGGACGTTGCTGACACAAATAATTTTGTTAAATCTACTTACACCTTTATACAAGAAAATCCAGTTTTCTATGTTGAACTTTTACTACCTTAGATTGTTGCATCGTTCAGTAGGTTAATAAGGTTACTTGCTTGAATTTTGTTTGAAACTGAGTAAGAAATTAGGAAAATTATTATTCAATTTGTTGGGTTTATATAATTTGAATGTTTCAATGGTTTTCCACCCAATTGAATATGTTTTAGTTTTCAAAATTACAATTTAAACAATGATATCTTACCATGAATTGTGTTCCCCAATTCTAACCGAAAGCCAAAGAAGACACCTCTTTATACTCGTCAAATCCTTTGGCTACAAATACTTCAATTTTTATCCCAAAGTATCCAGTTCTGAACTTTCTGAACTTTATATAAAAGTATCAAATTTTCTTCATTGAACATTTACTATATTATATTGCTTCTTTGTAATGCCAAAGCACTACATCGTGGTTCCTCCACATCTTCAATTTTTATACAAAAGTATCCCGTTTTCTTCATTGAACTTTTAATACATTATATTACTTCTTTGTAATGGAAAAGCACTACATGTGGTTCCGACACATCCAATTGACATTGATACTTAGTCCAGCACATGGCCTTCATAGATCAAGGAAATTGGTGTGCCTAGTCTTACCACGTTGCTAGAGCACATCGGTTAGGATTACCATTTCTACCTTGGAAAAAAAAGAGAGGAGTCAATGCTATTAGAAGGGATTCCTAGCTTCTTTCTTAATACGGTTGTGGATCATGGGATGTTTTTCTCAGCTCTTTAATGTAAATAAGAGAATACTTTCTTAAATTCGAGTTCCCAAATCTTAACCACAAAAATCTTCTATGTGACATTTTCAATAGATTATACTAGCAATTATCCTTTAAGGTGTAAGGGTAAATCAATATAATGTGAAAAGGTAAATCAATATAATGTGAAAGGGCTAGAAATGTTTAATTTTTTAAATTGGTTGATTAAAGCTAAGATTATTATGATAGTGTAAATGCAAGCTTGGGAATTTTGTTTTTTCTTTAATGAAGCAATGTGTGAAAAGGCGTGGTGAGTGGCATTCATATCACATGACATGATTTTTCATGACAAAACTAAATTTTAGCACAAGACATAATGTTATAGCCAAAGTAATTGTAAGTGTGATACAATGTGTCACATGTAAACAATAATTTATTTTAAATTATTTTTCCTATGTCATTCACTTAAGAAAATGTTTTTCTTCTATGCAGTTTTTTTAAATAAATTGTTGGACTAACACAAGATAATAGAAGGAGATTTGGTTTTATGTCCATCAAACCTCTTTTAAACTGGGGGTTAAATGTTGATTCAATAAAGTTTATCTTATTGTTACGATGAGTTGCACCACATTGAAGTTTTGTTTTTTAGTGCAAAACATTATAGTTTTTCATTTTTTTTAATTGTGATAGAATGTCTATCATAACTATAATCGATATAGCCATGATGTATCACATTGCTTTAATTATTCATTTTTCATGATCTATTCCACTCAAAAAATGTTTATTTCTATTTGACATAATTTTCCTTCAACATGAGAAATATAATTTTTCTAAAATGGTATTGTGTAAAGGGGTTTTAATAATTGGAAAAACCAAAAATATTTTAAACTAAAATCATGACCTCTTTTTCATCCAATAATTATTAAGATCCATGGAATTTTTTGAATGATCATATAGACCTCACATATAGTGAAATTTCGAAGAGTTGAACAGGAGCAATGAACAATAAAAATATTGATGATCCAAGAAGTTAGCTACTTTATTTATTCAATTTATATTTAAAATATTATAGTGTAAAGGATGTGTTTATTTCAATGTATTTATATGGAAACTATATTGGAATAGAGGTTCCTCATTAAATTATTGGATTCTATGCCTTTTCTCATATGTATGGATGGTCACTTTGTTGGTATTTTCAAGTCATAGCTAAAGTTTGTGTGACAAGGTTTGGATATAGTTAGCCAAATAAAATTTGCCTCCTTCCAAAGTCTATAGCAGAAACATAAAACTAATTTCCAAGTGTGAAAATTAGGACCAAACTTTTGAAAGCTATTTTTTAAATATAAAAATAAAATCAATCATGTAATTATACTTATATGTGTAAACTAAAAGAAATTGAAAGAAAATAAAAGAAAAGAACGTAAAACAAAAGGAAAAAAATGCTTAGGTTGACTTCCCTTATATGTGTCAGGGTTACGACCATATAATTTCACTTCTCACATCCATAATTTTTCATCTCCCTTCAGGAAATATTATCATTAAAATGTCATGTTTGAATTTCTTTAGGACTAACTATTATTAACCACACGTGATTATGGTTAATAATGATGGTTGAATATGGTTGAGTAGAAATCATAATTGTTAACTATGATTGATTATAGGTTGATTTTTGTTAACTTTAGTTAACAATGGTTGACTGTGGTTGATGATGTAAACTATGGTTGATGAAACTAAGCCATATTTATATAGTTGACAATAACTGAAGTGAGTCTATTATAATTTTTAATGTTTAACTATAGTCGATTGTAAATTGAGTATCGTTATTATTTTTCATTATAATTCGTTAAATTAATTATACTTGATAATATTTGACTATTGTTAAATGTGTTTAAGTTTGTCAAATATTTATATCAAATTGAAATAAACACATTTACATTATATTGACATAAACTCATTTATGTTATATGCACATTTTTATTTTGATTATCAACATCTTCATTTTCCAAATAACTTCATGTTTTGTTTACCAAATAAAACCTTAAGGAAATCCTTAAAAATAAACTTCAAACTATTCCAAGGTTATGGTATCTCTAAGAATGGCGCTCTTAAATAGAGCTATTTGTCATATGAGAGAAATTTTTAAAGGTATGCAACATTCAAACATTTGGATAAGAATAACGCTCTTAAATAAAGCTATTTGTCATATGAGAGAAAATTTTAAAGGTACGCAACATTCAAATATTTGGAAAATGTTTATAATGCTAATTCCAATATGTTAACGTGAAACTATGTCATCTAGTGTCACCAATATGTGATGATGTCACATTTGAAATCATATATTTTGACAAAGTGGTAAGTGGTAAGATTTATATTGAAAATGAAATGTACCAAATACACAAAACCATAAGCACCAAATGAAGATGGTTGCAAATCATTTGCATTGCAAATTATTTTAGTAGTATTACATATTGTAATACATGCACATTTTAGTGATGATCCTAGCTACACGGTATGCACAGTATATCCCCTTTCTACACTGGATGAAATTCCCAAGGTATATTAAAACGTGAAAGATTAAATTCTTTTGAATAATTGTATATTAACATAAATGGATGATTACGGGTGATTTACGTGATGCTATTAGACATTAGAAATATGATTTACGTGATGCTATTAGACATTAGAAATAAGGTACAATGTGCACCAGGGGAATGCCTTGTGAAATTCATTCATTGGTACGAATAAATAGTATTTCTATTTCTATTTTTATTTTTTATTAAATTGGATAATGGAAAAAATATATTTAATTATTAAATATATAGAAATAATGTTTAATTTTTAAGTTATTTTTACATTTTATGGATTTTTTTTTTATTTTTAAATTTTTTTTTATATCATTTAAGATATTTTAACGATTAATTTAATAAATTGAGTCAATATTTTTGGGTGAGAGAATTTTTTATTTTATTAATTTTTGTTTTCTTTATTGGGTTGTTGATAACAAAAAGATAATTATGATCTTATATATTAGGGCTGTTAATTTCTTTGTAAATCTTTTTATTATCCTATAATTATTTATAGTACTACAATTTCTTCTTAAATTTAAATGTAATAGTATCCTTGATGGTATCAACATTTTTCATAATGACTTTCTCTCTATTCCTTAATTATTTGGCCAAGCCTTGAAATCATCATACAAACCACTTTTATGTTATGAGTGGATTTGACTTAAGTTTGAAGTAATAATTGGAAATCTTCCTTCATTCATGTTAGATTTTTTGTGTCTTTACATTAGTTACCTACTCATAGACGCACTCTCAATGGGAGAAATAATAAATTATATAAGGAGGATAAAATAACGTGCATATCTTTTATGAAATATTAAATTATGTATTTTCTATTTCTTTCATTGTTATTTGTTGGAGATTTTATAGTCCAAAACATCCCATTTACACAAGTGATGTGAAAAGAGCCTCAAAATGCCTTTTTTCCTACCATGGAAAATCCATTAATTAGTTTGTCAATGTTATAGTTTGATCCAATATTGCAATGAAGGTTTACTCTAAGACATTTCTATGAAAATATTCCTTTAAGTTACTATCATCCTAAATAAAATTAGCATAGGTGATCTTTTTGTTTTGATTATCATAAACTTTGTGTTGTCAATGTTCACTCTCACACCTAACAAAAATCCTTAAATACTCTTGGTTGTTTTCTAGATCAAAGAGAAACCTTGCCATAGAACAATATCATTAGTGTATAAAATAAATATGATGAATATTGTAGGTAAAGTAGTGCTAGTTCAACTTACTTCTTATAAAGATGAATTTATCATGTAAACATAAATGTCAAAGAAAGAAACGGATATAGAACAACTTTATTCAACTTCTATATTCTAATTTATTTATTTCAAACAACAATTTATATTCTTAAAATTATGAATAACATTCTTATACAACATTTATCACAAAAACACTCAACTCAAAACAAAGATTCAACTTTTCTAATCTATTACAAAAATTAATAGCAAACACTCTACCAAACACTTTCTTTAAATCAACCAAATAAAAAAAAACATATGAGATTAAATTTATGAATACTACCTTCATTTTATATGATCTTAGATGAATTAGGATTAGGGGTCCATGGTTGATAGCTTTAAATCTACCTCGATCTTTGTACCTTTTATCCTAAATTTTTTTGCCCTTTGTTATTTTTTTCCAATATAATTTTATATAAATTGGTTAGAAGAAGAAAAATCATAATAGTTTGATTGATAACAGAGTTTCTTTTCTTCATAGAAGAATAAGGCTTAAACCTTTTATCCCAACTTCTTATCCATTTTCTATTTTTTTTACAATATAGTTCTATATAAATTGGCTAGAAGAAGGATAATCATAATGATTTTATTAATACAAGAGTTTCTTTTCTTCCTGGAACAATAAGACCTTGAAGCTTTTATTCTAACTTCTTAGCCATTTGCTATTTTTTTTCCAATATAATTCCATATAAATGGGTTAGAAGAAAGATAGTCATGATAATTTTATTAATAAAGGAGTTTCTTTTCTTCCTGGAACACTAAGGGTTAAAATTCATGTTTTAGGGAAACAATTTTCCAATGCGAGATTTAGGAGCTAATGAATGCCAAAAAAAAAAGACAAATTCTCTAGTTTTATGATTTTTATTGTCCAAAACGTTAATGAATTAAAATATTCATAAAATGTCTTATAATGAAAAATTAAATCATATGATTACTTTCATTAAATTTAGGAATCAAAATTTATCTTCACACATTTATGTATCCAATTTAGTAAAAGTAAATAATTTTGTTTTTTGTTAGTTAATGTTTTCTTAAGATTTTTTAATTTTTTAATATTTTTATTCTTTTATTAAAGATTAAATATCTTATTATTTTCTGTTCATATAGTTTTTTTGTTTTAGTTATGCTTTTGTAATTACTTAATACCATTTTATAATAATTTATTTTGTAAAAGATTTTTAAAATACTTTTTACATGGCTTTTTTATTATTTTATATTTCTGTCTTTTTTAAGATAATATCAAAAGGCTAGAAAGTCCGTGCATGAGATTTTAAGATGGATCTAGATTGGTTAGTTAGTATATATAGATAGATGGAAATTAAGGGTATCTCAAAGAACTGGGATGAATAGTTATTGTCTCCCCTACCTAGATTCTCTTAAATTTTATTTTAAATTAAATTTGATTGATTTTTCTTTATGACCTATTGTTAACTTTTATTTTAAATTAGATTTTACTGATTTTTCCTTTTTACCTATTATCATTATCATTATCATCACATCTTAAGTTTAAGTTTGACTAGAACCCTCTTTGCATTCCACATTACTACTTAAATGTACTAAGTAAACATGCAATAGTGAAAACTTCCGTGGCATGTAGTTGCCAAGGGTAGAAAGTCATCAGGAAAGTATTTCAATCTAGTTGCTTCATGGAGAGCAATTTTTTCAAGCTGCTGGGTAAGGCAAAAGGTAGCAGCACTCCCAATGAATCTTTACCAATTGACAAAACCTCTAAATTGCATCAGTTCCAATCTACCTGGTAATTGGGAGCAAATTCTCTCACATTGCTATAATTTGAGATTTCTAAATGTTCCAGGGTACTAATATTTCCAAGTGTGGCACTGGACACAGTAAAAAAGAGGCAAAGGTCAAATTTAGATTTTTGAGTCGAATTAAATTCTCAAAAGATTTAGGAAGCATCTGCAAGCTAGAAGCACCATACAATTGAATGTGCTAAAGGTTTGTTAGCCTTTCAGAAGAATCAAGAAAGGATATCGTTTTGCTACAATTGCATATGTCTAAGTATATGAAGGAGTAGTTCACAGAATTCTTCCAGCAAAATTTTTAGTGCGGCTTCGAGCAGGGAAGCCACTGATATGCTAATATTTTGATGGTACTTCAATTGTCCTACAGAATTTGGAATGCTTGAAAACGAGGAACCCCAGATGTGTATATTTTGCAACTAAAGAGGAACCTGCAATGTTTCATGTTTCAGCGATAAAGGCCACTAAGTTTCATGTTTCAGCGATTAAAAAGACGTAAATGGGGAATTTTGAAAACATGACGAAATGATATTTAGAAATTAAAATATATATGCATCCTCGAGATTCCCCGCCACAGTGTTTTCGACGTGCTCATTCTTAATTTCTCCATCACCATCAAAGAAGGTAGACAAGAGAATAGACATGCAGTGACCATGGCTTGTTCAACACACATTCTAAATAATAACCATCTTCAGCTGCAACAATTGCAAAGTTGAAATTATAATTGAAGACATGACTACCTTATGGTGTAATTAGCTTGTATATCAATGTGTGAATGCAGTTCCATAGATTTCATAATCATCAATAGAATCTCACATATTATTTATTTAGAGTGTCTTTGAATTTTTTGGGGGTAATTAAAGTTGATTGGTACAAGGTTACACGTTCCAATATGAAAAGGTAAGGTGCATACAATTTATTAAATTAGTCAACTTGATGTTGAGAGGGAATTTTTTTGTTCATGAAACATAATTTTTATACATAGATATTTAAACAATGATCTTAAACTTATATTATTATTATTATGACGCTTACAATTGTATATGATAACTATTAACTTATTTTATTTATCACTACTATTTATGTTTTAGTCATTAATACATATTTGTTATTCAACATATTCTATTAATTTGGAAAAGATCATATTTTATTAATTCTGAAAACATTTGTAAAGGAGAATTTTAATCATCATTCGACTTCGAGTTTCACTCCGAACATATTTTTTTGGTCGTGGGAGGAGTGCCATTTTACGAAAAAAGACGCCACAAAGATAGGTGTTGATATACCCAGAGATCAAAACGTCGCCAAAAAACATACAAAATGTATACAAAACCAAACATGAAAACGAAGACTAAGGGACCTGGTCTTGAAAATGCTCTGAATGGGTTGGTGGATGAACTAGTGGGCGTTGACCATTGTGGACATGGAATTCCAAATTCTCTATCCTACCTTCGATCACCTCTAGCCTTTCAAATTTCCGCCTTCGATTTCTCCTCACTAATGACACCCTATCCAAAATATCCTTTTGTTGTTACATAACATCATTGTAAGAACCAATGACTTCCAAAAGGTCTTCTTGCCGAAGACGAACGAGCTCTGCTTGCTGAGATGAAATCTCTTGAAGTTGCCCCACAATAGACAAGAACGAGGGAGACTCTCTCTCTTGGCCCGAAGCTAGGTGAATTTCATGGGCCAACGCGCTCGCATCTAGCTCACTAGCTCTAGCGCCATCCTAGATTCCACCACCCACAAAAGCATACCCTCTTAGGGAAATGCCTCCCCGACGTGCATGACCCTATTGGAGAAGCATGGGGACCAACACCTCATACCACGAAAGACAGTGCAACAACAATACAACGAGACACCACGTCCAACACAACTTGATAGTTGCCCTTGCACAAAAGCCTACTTGTTGGACATCTTCCTACCTCCGAAGATGGGAATAGAGCCAACACCAAAACAATGACGACACCACACAGACCAACCAAATTCCACATAGGAATTTAGACCCTTACCACCCACTCGGAACAACATGACCTCCAACTAGGCTTCATCAACCGGATCACCCCCACCCCCAAGATGACACTTCCCAACATAATGACCTTGCACTAGAAACCCCACAACAAGACCCCCTGACTCCTCAAAATAGGCAACAAGAACCACATGGGAGCCTAACAACCCAGGTTGTAGCCCCACATTCTCAATGTTAAAAAAATCAATATTTACAATAAATTCTTTTAAGTTATATGTTTATCTATTTTTCTATATATCAAATGCAATGCATATCACATTAAAAATTAAATTATTTAAAAAAAAAAGATGTAGAAGAAATACAAGAATGTGGCTGAGATATGATTTTTTTATAAATATATATAATTTTACTAAGAACCTACATAGAGCCTTTCTATAAAATAGAAATTTACGAAGTAATTACTTTAGATTGTTAAGTGTAAATTAATTGGAAAGGTAAACTAAAATAGGTCTTTCTTAACTCTAGATCACCCAACCCCTAGAGGAATCAAATCTCTTAAGGTGCAAACATTTCCTTGATCTCTCAAAAAGAGGCTTTTTTTTAGAGATTTGATTCCTCTCAATGATTGGTATATATGGAGTTAAAGATGGATCTATATTGATTATGCCTATAAGCATGTGTATTTTGGAATATGGTTTCTAGAATTTTAATTTGTTTATAGGAAATTATTAAGTAGATGGTAAAGACTTAACTTACATAGTATATTTTAGAATTTTCTTAATAATATACACAAATCAAAGAGACATCTATTTCCAATTTTTTTTTTTCAATTAAATCCATTAATTAAAAAAATCTAACAAGTAAATATCATGTAATATTGATAATCTATGATAGTAACCTCTGTTATTGTAAGAAAAGAAAGTCTATTAATAATTTAATATATAAATGCACTACCTGCAATATTCCATTACAACGTTTGCTACCTAAATTTATTGAAAATATTATAAACCAAATCTATTTGTCCCTCTATCGAATCTTTGCGGGGATGGTTTAAGATGATATAGTTTGCAATCTGCAAAGCAACGTGGTAGTCTTTGATTTTTTCGTCAATCCACTGATTCCTCATGGGGGAATTTAAGATTTTTGCTTTTCATGGCGAAATAGAGGGGTCTCGATTTGATGCATATTGAATACAAATCAAGAGTGACAGCTTCAAAAGCTGTATACTCATCATTTATGTTCAGTGTTGCATATGTTGAGTCTCCACTCTCGAGTATTGTTGTTGGTCGTTTTTGTATATATATTTTCTTTCAGCCAATATTCTCTCACATGAACTCTGTTTCATTTGTAATAAAAATACAAATAAGAGTTACATTTTTCAAAAGCTGCATGTGGTCAAATGAGTTCAATGTTGCAGGAGATGCTGAATCTGTTTGTCGTTCTGAAGGGTTCAATATTTTGCCTTTCAGCCAATATTCACTCCCCTGATTTTTCAAGGCAAGGATAAGTAGCCAAGTTGAAACACTAAATTGGAATCTTCATAGTTTCTATTTATTTAATCATGCATCCGGCCAAGAATCTACACGAGGTTTTTAGCATTTTTTTTATTGATAGACGTTTTTAACATTTTTTTTATTGATATTTTTCAATGCCTTACCAAGTTCGCATGTATTGGACAAAATAATTCGGAAATTCGCCTGTATAATACGGAATTTTGGGTTGACTAAAAAATGTGTTAAAACGGAGGAGAAATCGACGTTTTTAGGTTAAAAAGTTATAAGAAATCGACGTTTTTATGTTAAAAAGTTATAAAAATATTATATTGAAAAATTGCAATCAAATAATTGTAAGTTTTTTTATTAAAATATTGTAGACGACGTAAATTTTATGTATAAAAATTTTAAATTTTATATATAAAAAATTTTAAATTTTAAAATACAAATTTTTTATTTTTATAATTTTTTTTGATCATTAGAATTATTGAATTATAGTTTTACTGCAAAACAATGTTATGGAATTTAATTAGAAGAGTTCATCTTTTGTGGTATGGAATTTATTTAATGTTAAATAAATTTGGATACGGTAGGAATATGATTTAGACATAAATTTCTCAGCATGTGGAGATCACTCTAAGTCTACTTTTAATATCCATTATTTCATTCTTTACATTGAACTTCAACTTTGAGGTTTTCTTGTTAGTAGATTTTACTTACAGGTTTTCTTACTATGCAATACTAATAAATTTGATGCATTTTGTTCATCATTATTTTCCGATCATCTTATAACACATACAAGACTAATGTTGGAGATAAATAATAAAGAGTGTCCATATGATAGAAAGATTTAATGACTTTTCTTTGAAGTTTTGAAATCATTATTATAACATGTTTAACTATACACATTAAAGATCACACACCGCACAAAAAAAATCTTACTAAGGTATGTTTACACCTTCATCTAACAATACAATACTTTATGTGCAGGATGCCATTATGTTAAAAACAACACAATTGATTTGGGATTAATTTGAATCTGGATGGGAATTACCACTTATTAAATTTAATCATTGATTATACAACATAACCTAAAGTCTAAGCTATCCTTTCTCTACCCCTTATGCCTTAACTACATGCCTCGATATGACTGAGGCTACTGACAGGAACCTTCCTGAAGGCCGCAACCTACAATTGTTGATCTCCTTGGGTACGAAGACTGGATAATGACATGTGCGAGGATCCTCACCGAGAATGCTAAGCTTCTAAATCCAATGGTCAATATTCGATCAGGGCAGGTTAGGGTAACCATTCCCTATACTATTCACTGCTCAACCCAGTCATTTGTGCTAAACGTTTCTTGGATTCGAGGTTTGGAACCAGGATGACAGAGGTGGGTTTCAGGTGATTCTAGCAATAACAACGACCGCTCAGGTGAGACTAATCCTGAGACCATTTTTAATCAACCGGAGATAAATAAATTGAATTGAGGTTAATTCACACTCGTTACTGTACCTTATTCTCATTCTTCTCTTGGTAGAATCTAGTGTAGGAGTAAGGGTTTTGTTTGAACTCTACACATTTGACCTAGGACACATATACCCTCTGTCCTCTAATAATGAATCTAGGTATATGGACTAGTTCTTTATTCACTTCCTTTTCAACGCTGTAGATGGTTCTCATGCAATTTTTGGATTATCATTCTCACAGGTATTACAAGTTTCGGCAAGTTCCAGAAAAAAGGATATGGCATTTGTTGGGTCTTTCGAGGAAATTATTGGTGAGGTTTTTCACATTAGTCTTCCCGGACACAAGGTAACCACCTGGAAATTCACAACTCACCTATTCTTAAACTGTAGAGTTTTACAAGGCTTCTTGAAACAAATGTTGTTGAGCTCTTTTATGTTCTCATGTAGGTGGAGTACAACTTACAGTCAAATAGAAAGAATGTCGAGCGAGCAACGCAGACTTATATCCTACCTAGCATGCCCAAGTTGGAGAGTTCTATTTATTATTCCTCCCTATGGATTTGTAGTTATAAATAAAAAAGTAACTTTTTTCTCCGTACTTGGGAGGAACAATTGTTTGGTAATTTATAGTTGTAATTTAATGAACCCTATTTCCTCTCAACACTATTTTAAATTCAAGATTAAGGTGGTTCAATTTGTATTACATATTTTAGAAGTGTTGGGCCTTCTGGCATGCCTCATCCGTTGATATGGCTCACTCTATAAGTTATTTTTTGAAACATTATGGTCCAGACATTTTGTATACTAATTTTTCCTTCCATGTATATGTGATGTCACAAGGGCAAACCATAAGTTACTTTAATTTAACTTTCCAGGGTTAATTCCTCTCAACGAGAGTTTATATTTCATTCTTGTTTAAGCTTATACTTCACGGTTATATATATATATATATATATATATATATATATATATAGACACTATATATATATATATATATAGACACACACACACATATGACTATGTTACTAGGTTGGTCAAGGCTCCATAGGGGTCACTGAGTGGGACCGGACCCGGCTACTGGTTGCGTTTGGCGGTATGGGTCTAAACCCTTTTGGTACCTATGTATCAAGAACCATGTTTACCTTGCTCATGTTTCTCTTTCATCTCTTAAGAAAGAACTACAAGATTTATGCTCGAAACAATAGTTTCTACAAAAAAATAGTTGGAATATTTTAGTTTTGTTTTCTTCTTTTCTGCAAGCATTACCAAATTTTATAGCTTCTATTTTAAGGTGTTTTCACCCAGTTATCGTGTAACCATTCTTTTGTTACTAATTCCTCCAAAGGAAATGATTTCCTTCACACCACAATTACCAGTGTGAGAACTCTCCTTTAATCTCAGAGGTACCCTGACTCATTGTTATCCCCTACTCATTTCATGCGGAATGCTTCCCATGGAGAAGTTAACAAACCCCATCCTCATCTGGTACACTTGGGTTCTACGTTACTTGGCAACTTGACTACCTAAACATATCCCTTATAGGGTTATATATATATATAAGAAAAAAATAACTTTAGCAACCATACAATCACACCATTCCTCATGGTGCAGAATGCTCCCTTAATCATTTATGTCTTAGGCGTATTACTAGGTTCCTCAATTAATTAGTTTTGCTTTAATTTCAATCTCATAACATTGTCTATCTCAGCAAAACTTAATAGGTCTTGCATAATTACAGTAAATCAATACAAAAGTTATTTCCTATCAAAACACCTACTGTATAACATTCTTTATAGTTCAACTTAAAAAAAATGAAGTATTTTCTTTTCCAACAAAATTAAAACTAGAACAAACAAATAGAATATTCAAGCATCAAACACTTATCTGAAGAGTAGCTTATCCAAGGATTCAGCAGGGCAAAGACCGTGCCACCCAACCTTGAGAAGGGAAATCACGTCAACTTCTCCCCCAAGCTTCCACTCCAGAATAGTAGACAACAATAGCTAACCTAGAGTCAAATAATAGGATTCAAGACACTATAGTCCAGCTTAATACTTGTTGATCTTTGTCTGTACCAGAGTTCTCCACTAGCCCTAGTCCAACTCAAGCTTCACTCCTTGGCAGTGTCTTGCCCAAATTCATAGACTTATTTTTCTTTTCCTTTCAGTAAATATCAAAAGAATAACCGCCTTCTTTCCACTGAGATCCTCCCTTATCTCCAGGGAAGAGAGGGGTAATTGTTTCTAAGTGTCTAGAGGTTGGAATCCATTTTAAGTGTTCCCTCTTGAATTCTAATGTTCTCATAAAAAAATAATATAAATATTTTTTTTAAAATATATAAAACAAAGGTTTCACTACGCTTCCCCCAAACCCAGTTACTAAAGTCTTAAGTAATGAAAGTAATGTAAATTACAATTACATAAATATATCTCTTGGGTGTTACATCTTCCCCCCCTTGCGTGGAACACCGTCCTCGGTGTTTACTCTTCAGGGCTCCCAGGTGGCCTCTTCAGGGCTAAAGTGTATCAATTGCAATTTAACTTGGGTGATAGCTCGCCTTCGAAACATTGTTTCTCTCTTTTCGAGAATATGTAAAGGCTCTACCACGAACTCTCTATCTAGTACGACCTATCAGACCACCATAATAATGTCAATGGTTCTATTTAGTCTTCAAGCTAAACATACAAACATATATATATATATATATATATATATATATATATATATATATATATATATAGATATATATATATATATATATATATATATATATATATATATATATATATACATATTTCGGAAAGAAATACATACATACATACATACATACATACATACATACATATATATATATATATATATATACATATACATATATATATAAAATTTTAACATCATACTTACTTCTATATCTTGCGAGTTAATAATGTGTCTGGAATCATACACATACTTCTTTCACAGGAATACATGAAATACATTATGAACCTTTATATGGCTTGGAAGTGCAAGTTGGTATGCTACAGGCCCTACTCCTTGCAGAACCTAGAAAGGTCCATAATAGCGAGGTGCTAGCTTTGCACAACTACCCCACCTTGAGGTACTTTTCTTGGGTGTTATTCGTACATAAACATGGTCCTCTATCTGGAATTATTTGTAGGTTCTTTTCTTATCTATGTACACATTATGCCTATCTTGGGCATCCTTTAAGTTATGTCGAACCCTTTTTACCTCCTGCTCCATTTTTTCTAACATATTGAGTCCTAGGATTATCTTATCCTCATGATTATTGCAATTAGTGGGTGTTCTACACTTTCTACAATACAGTACCTCGTAGGGACTCATTTTTAATTATTTATGGTAGTTATTATTATAATAAAATTCAACCAGGTGAAGATATTCTTCCCATTTGGTTGGTTGTTGCATCATATACATCCTTAACATGTCTTCTAACGCTTGATTCACCCAATCAGTTTTTCCATCGGTTTGGGGGTGATATGCGGTCCTAAACTGAATTTGAGTTCCCAGCGCAGTAAAAAGAACTTTCCAAAATGCCGAGGTGAATTTCACATCCCTCTCTGAAATTACTATTTTTGGCATGTCATGTAACCATAATATCTCTTTCATAAATATATTGGCAATTTCAAATGTCTTGTAAGTATATTTAACAAGAATAAAATGAGCAGTTTTGCTTAATTTTTCAACCACTACCATGATGGAATCATGTTTCCTTCTATATTTTGGAAAACCTGTTATAAAATCCAATGTAATCATCTCCCATTTCCACTCAGGAATTGGGAGAGGATGGAGCAAGCTAACAGAGTGTTGGTGTTCAACTTTTACTTGCTGACACTCCAAACATTTGGCTAAATATCTAACAATATCCCTTCTCATACCATGCGAAAATTATTCCTTCTTGATTGCGGAAAATATGTTTTGGTACCTAGGATGGGTAGCATATGGACTACAGTGAAATTCATCTAGCATAAATTGTTTAATTTCCAACTGGTTAGGAACATAGATTCTTCCTCTGAAGGTTAACAAATATTTATCATTTCTACCATACTCTTATGGTTTTCCAGAATTTTGCACTTGTTTAGCTTGCTTCCATAAGAATTCATATTTTGAATGCTTGAGAGCAACCTCAAGTTTTTCTAATACATCAAATTTAATGCTATTATAAAGGATTAGATATACACAATGACTTTCCTACTTAAGGCATCAGCCACACGATTCCGATTTCCTTTAAGGTGCCTTATATCAAAGTCAAATTCACTTAGGAACATGGTCGACCTATCTTGTCATGAATTTACATTAGGCTGCTTGAAGAAACTGGTTGAAATACTATGAGTTGTCATCAAGAAGAATTTATTTCCCAATAGATAATGTTTCCATACCTTCAGGTCATGAACCACTGCGGTTATCTCTAAATCGCAAGCGAAATACCTCTATTCATGATCCCTTAACTTACTTGATTCATAAGCTATCAATTTACCATATTTCATCAAAACTCCTCCCACTCCTTCTTCACATGCGTCAGTACAAGCAATGAATTCGTTTGATGGATTAGGAGCCTTTAGCACTGTGGCTCAAGTCAATCAATTTTTTAATTTCTCAAAACTGTGTTGGCACTCAATAGTCCATTTGAAGGTTCTCCAATTTTTTTTTAGAGAAGTTATGGGGTAAGTGATACTAGAAAACCCCTCGATAAAATAACGATAATATTTAGATACTCCAATGAAAGATCTAATGTTTGCAACATTTACTAAATTTATCCTAGAGTTGATTTTTTCTTAAGGTTTGCAATACCATCTGAAGATGTTCTTATGCTCCCCCACATTTTTTGAATAAATCAGGATATCGTTAATAAAAATCAAAACGAACTTGTCTGGATAAGGGCGAAATTTTCCATTCATTAAGATAATAAAGGTTGCAGTGGCATTAGTCATATTTAATGGAAAAATAACAATTTTGTAATGGCTGTAGCAAGCTCTGAATGTTGTTTTACAGATATCCTCTTCCTTAATCCATATTTGATGATAGCACGATCGTAGGTTAATCTTAGAAAACACGGTGGCAACCTTAACTTGATCGAATAAATCAACAATTCTTGGAAAAGGGTACTTATTTTTTATGGTTGGCTTATTTAACTACCTATAATAAATACATAATCGTAGTGTTTCAACTTTTTCTTTACAAACAACATCATCACCTTCCAAGGTGACACGCTTGGGCGAATGTACCCTTTATCGAGTAGGTCTTGCAACTACATCTTAAGTTCACTCATTTCAATTATACTCATATGATAAGGAGCTTTCAACATCGGGGGCACTCCTAGAACAAGTTATATGGTGAAATAAATACATCTTCTCGGTGGTAGTCCCGAAATTTCCTTTGGAAATACATCCACAAATTTCTGAATGATGGGTATATTTTCTAGGGTAGCTAACTTGTCCTTGGAGTTAGTATAACCCATTTGTACTGCATAAATTTGGCTTCCCTTTAGGATGCATGTAATGATCCTTAATAGTAATACAAGCGATAACAAGAAAATAATACATGCAGCAAATTACAAAAATGAAATATTCAGCAAACACCCATATAAAAGTTATAAATGGAGAACTTCAGAGCCATTTTATTATATTTATGCAAGTAAAATACAATAGATGATGGAATGGTGCACCTGGTCTTGTCTAAAAGGACAAGCAGGAACAACCCCAGGTAGGAAAATGGCTGAGTTGAAGGCTACCCAGCTGCTGCACCAATCTACATTGTGCAACAGAGAAACTACTACTTTGTTGAAGTTCGAATGGTTGTATGGTGCACTGAAACTGCCTAGAAATTTATATGATTTTAACCCCGGACTCCTTGGCCAAAACCCACAAAAAATCATAAATGGTTTGGCCCGATTTGGACTTCCCAAAATTGACCCCCAAAGGCACAATTCAATCCCCAACAATTCTACATTATCTGCTACAAAGATACGACTTAAAACCCCACCTCTGGTGCTCAGAAAATTATGAAACTTTATATTTGGGATCCTTGTCAAAATCCCGAAAAAACCTAGAAAGGATTTTGGCTAGTTTAGACTTCTGATTTTCGACCCCCTTGGAGCCTCACCTCAGCTCTAGCTGCCAATTTCAACTTGCTAGAAACTAACTGTAAATCCACCAAAAAACTTCTCCAAAATGTTGAGTTTACTCGTGCTATCCAAACTTTGACTCCACGGATGATCTCTTGGCCTAACTCAGTTTCTCCCAAGTACCACGAAAATCTGTTGTGTGGCCTCAACGTTGTCCCCCAGCCCATCAGTTTGAATTGTTGGAATGTTGTCTCAGCTGGCTGTAAAACCCTGCAAGAACGTTGGCCTAATGATACTAACTGATCTCCCCAACTCCCGGAAAAGCAATTAGATTTCTCCTTGCCTCAATCTCCCTCTACGTGTTTCCTGGCTACCTAGAAATACACAGTTCTTGCTCTGTGTTGGTTGGTGGTGCTATGTCACTACCCCAGAACTCCTAAAATCCTTGTATAACTACCTCTCTAGGGCAGGCATAGATGGTCCCCCGAAGTAGAGGTTGAATCTCCCTCTTGAGAGATTCGTGGCTAAATAGCCAGTTGACTCAGCTAAACGATAGAGTGAACAGTGAAGTGATTTTGTTTGCAATATGTATGAATGAATCCCAAAATGAGAGTTGCTCCCTCCTTATAACTCCTTGGGTCTCCCTTGCCTCATGTGGGCTCCTCCATCCACCTATTCAACTTTCCCTCCAAGCTATTCGAATGGGCCAATTCGAATTCCCATGTGGGTGGCCCCCACATTCCACTAGCAACCAAATTAAGTCAATTTTCCTCCTAAGTCCCTACGTTGAAAATGATGGGTTCTCTTCCTTAGCCAAGATTGTGCAAAATTGTGTAGCAGCACCCTGTTACAAATGTGTTTGAGAAGGGACATGATAGTCCTCCCCTCCCAATTATTGCTTGCCCTCAAGAAACCTCAAAGCTGGGTGCTCCAATATGTGCTCACCCTCCAAGGTGGCATCCTCATCCAACAAGTTCTTCCAGCGCTCCAAAAATCGCTTGTCCTCAAGCAATGCCTGAACGAGCATCCTCTCTAACTATTTCTCCCCACTATCACTGTAACATGTGCCACTGAATCATCTCTAACCTCAACACTGTCCTGATATGACAGAAACCTTCAATACTAGGATCCCACGCCATCTTGTCCAACATGAAGCTCCCCTCGCTCCACTCACTCTCCTGCCAGTGGAAGTACCAGAAGTCCCTTGCTCCATCAGTGACTCACTAAAGCCTAATGGAAGATCTGTATGATCTCCCCTTGTAGTAGCCAGCACATCCCTAAAGGTTATTGAGTTGTGAAGAGCTGTGATGCCCCAGTTCCCTGCTAGTCCGAGAGCGGTGCCACCGTGTTGATGCTGCGCTACGCTGTCTGTGTCATACTCCCCATCATGCGTAGAAAGTATCCTGCTCTCCTGGAACTTGATGGTTGAATACTGAAAGACGCGAGAGAGATCCTCCCTGGGCATCTCCATGGCACCAAGGCCTACCCATCCAAATCTAACTCTGAACCTATGAAGCAATAGAGAATGTCTACCTCCCCATATGATGAAACCCTCTGTTAGCTCCCATGTGTCATCCTAAGAGCGAACTATATCACTCTCTACCACAACTTTGCTCATCATTAGTGATCTATCGATCAACTAAATCCCTGCATCCCATAGGGAGACCTGCTACAGCATAGCCCTAACAATCGATGGAATCCCTTTGGCCCTCATCTCTAGTCCCTGCATGCCACCCATATATAGGCTCCATACATCATGAACTAATCTGAGGCATGTTAAGTTGTCTGGTGTCTGCCATTGTGTAGTACAAATGAGCACAGGAAACCACGTGTGCCAAATAGCTACCCCCTGAATGCAACCAATAGATGTGTATCTGATATGCGCAATCGACTCAATGTATGTGGATCCATCCTGCTCCTACCAACCATCACCACTGGTTCGGCTACCCGCCCCTTGGAGAATGTGTCGATACAATGTTGGGAACCTGGATACATACTAGACAACTATCTCAGCTGCACATGGTACCCTCTCCTCATCCATGGTCTAGACATGCCCTGTGGAAAGAGTGAAACATGTATCCCCCGTGACCAGCTCCCCAGGCATAGAATCAGTGATGAATGATATCCCATCCCTGTCGGTCATCACCTCATCCCTCGACCTGTGGCTATCAACTCACGCAGTGATTCGATGCCCCGCTGAGAATTCTCCCCTCTAACGCACCAAGTGTCATCCAAATATCTTGGGTGAGCTCCCCATCCCCTACTGTTCGTGCCCACAGTGTCAAAGGAAAAAAACGAGATCGATCGTTCCTGTAAGTGTTGTAGAAGAGGGTCAGGAGTGTGAGTCCCTGCAGATACCATCAAGTATCGCTCATTTGTGTCCCCATCGATCCTAGGTGAACTACACCCAAAGGTATGCCCAGTATCTCCGTCCATGGGTGTCCCTAGAGGGAACACTCCAAGACCTCGTTGTGCAGCACCATACTCCTCTACATACCACCGATCATCCCAGTACTCCTGGACATGCCACTGTACACTATGGCCAACCCCTATACACTGCTGGATACCCTCGGCTACAGCTATGCCATCCAGTACTGTCCTACTTCCTACCTGTGTCACTGCACCTGTCACTCCCCGCATGTACTCACTGCGATGTGAGGCACTCCCACTCCACAACACAGTGCAACACACTACAGCACACCACCATGCATCTTCATGCCCACCTGTAGACCACTGCTCAATGCTATATGCTCCCACATATCCCTGGATATGATGGCCTAGAGCTATGTTTGTACGTGTCAGGCCACACCCGATCAGTATCATCACCTCCACCATCACATCATTATCCCCGCCGATGAATGGATCGTCCCTCCAAATCCCCCCTAAGGGACTTGAGAAGTGACTCTCCCTATGTGTCAGCAATGATGCCACCACTGCTCCGCTCCTCTGCACCCCGCATAAAAGTGAAGAGCCCTCAACTCCATGCAAGGCACTGTTTGGTGGCCTGCCAATGCCACCTCCTCTGACAACCTCCTGCCAGAGTATGATGATCACCCAATGATCCCGTGTACAAATTCCATACCAAGAAAACCAAAAGAGTCTGTCCATAAACTGGTCTGCCATTGGTGTTGATCGAGACTACCCTAACGAAAGTGCATGCTCAAGTGCTAGGTCAACTGTACCATCCCGGTTGTAGTCAACCGACATACATGGTAAATGATTGGTAGTCCCTTCTGGATCCCAATGCCAGTCGGGCTTCTAGCATCCCTAGTGCGTGGAAACTCCTCCTGAGCTCCAACTGGGTTCACTACCATCTCTAGAGTCCACTCCACTGGGTACCAACTCAGAATATCTCGCCACCCAACCCTAAGAGAGGGATCAAATGCACAAACTCCTGCACATAGAACAACCCCACGATGAGGGTGTTGCACCCTGTGCAACTTATTTCGTCTCATCTCACCATCCTGGTCAATACATACAATCTGACTAGGTAACTCTGTCTCCCTCTACCCAATGGGCCATGGTAACCTAATAGTACTGCCAGCCTCGTCTATGTATGTCCGAAGAGGGCTGCTCTCACGCTCCAACGTGCACTCTAGCTGCACCAGTAGGGAATCCAAATTCTCCTCAATGTGAGTCAATTTGGTCGTCGACTCGGCACAAACTGCTCTCATGCCTTCCAACTCCTTGTTCTGCTGCAGAATTTCCTTTCGCACTAACGCGACCTTCCTTTTTAATGCTAGAAGGTCATCGTGAAACTGATGGAATTGTCATGGGCATCTATCACCTGTAAACTTGGTCACAACTCCAGATACCTCAGAAACTATTGGTATCTTGTCCAGGGATGGCACCCCCTCAACAAATGGTTCTATGTGAGTAGGCTCTACCCTCTCCACCACGGTGTCAACTAGGGCTATCAAAGAGGTCTCTAATAAAGGTGACTTCTGCACCACACCAGGTATATCGATGTGCTCCTCACCATCCTGTGGGCTCTCAGCATCATGCTCAACCTCCTCCTTAGGTTCCTGATATCTAAAGCCAGGTCTCCGCCAGCAAAAGCACCCCCTGGTCTCACCCTCTAATCGTCTTTGTCCTGTCTGCTCCTTTTCAGGAGATCTGGTGCCCTGATCTCGTCGAATTTCCCCACAAGATGGAGATAGTTGCACCCCCATGACCTGCTCACCTCTAACATCTTTTTTGTAAGGGTGAGGATGGGTTTTGATCTGGATCTTGAGGGGAGGCCCCCAAGATTTGAAAAAAAAATAAGTGGATCTTGGGGGGTAGGCCCCCAAGATCTGAAAAATTGGAATTGCCAGAAGAAAAAGAGCAGAATGCCCAATAAACAAAACCACAAAGATTTTTTTTATTAAAACAGATAATAACTATAAGGACTACATTGTGGTGGATAATGTATCCTTTTACAAAATGCGACTTGTTACTTATAGTCTTTTTCAGTTATAATACAACGGGTCAATTCCATGGGTGAATGAATACCATGGGTGGATGTCACAATACCATGGGTCAATTCCATGGGTGAATGAATATCATGGGTGGATGTTACAATACCATGGGAAAATACCATGGGTGAATGAATACCATGGGTGGATGTCACTTACAATACCATGGGTAAATTCCATTGGTGGATGAATACCATGCGTTGATGTCATTTTCTATTCGGATCATTCCTCCCTCCCTAAGAAGAAATGGTCCCCATTGCATGTAGTTCCCTCCTGCGAAGCCTTTGTTGAATATGAAGAGCTATTGAAGAGAAGGGTTTTATGTGGTTAACCCATAACCATGATGAACAAAGATCCGAGGATAGAGATACCCTGTAATTCTTGTGACCAACTTTGATGCTGACAATGTGCGGCCTAACAAATGGACTTCGATGAAGTGTGGGTTTGTGGATCACCCATAACCATGATGAACAAAGATCTGAGGATAGAGATACCCTGTAATGTTTGTGACCAACTGTGATACTAACAGTATGCGGCCTAGAAAATGGACTTCGATGAAGTGTGGGTTTGTGGATGACCCATAACCATGACAAACGAAGATCCAAGCATAGAGATACCCTGTAATGCTTGTGAACAACTGTGACACTAACAGTGTGCGGCCTAGCAAATGGACTTCGATGACAAGGATTTTTTGCGGTTGACCCATAACCGTGATGTTGGTAGTTGATGAAGTAGTAGCTACCTACATAGCCCAAGGTGGGAGGGCACATCTCCAATGAATCCAAGCCGAATGTTGCTATGGTGAAACTGATGAATGTGAAGCAGGTGCCTACTAAAACGGGGTGGGAGGGCACGTCTCCAAAGGCAACCCGCTCCGAATGCTGCTCCAGAATTAAAATGGACATAATTCGATCAATATAACTCAGAATATTTATTATAACCTATTTTTGGAAACAAAGGAGTGTTTTGCATCTTTCCATGAGTTGGAAACCCTTATCTGGACACTATAGAATCTCATATTCACGTGGCAACATTTCCACCGTCATAATAATTCTGAAAAAAAATAGTTTATTTTAAATCAACGATATCTCCCACATTCGAACTCCGATTCGACCCATTTTTTTTTAAATTGAGCGATTTTTCGAGAGGAGCTGATATATAAAATCACTTTTATGAAATTCCACACCAAAATTGCAAAAATAGATAGGAGATCCTCCATCCATGAATTTTCGTCAGAAACATTTCTGCAACATAGCTGATTTTAAATCAGCGATGTCCCCCTCATCCGGACTCCGATTCGGCCGATTTTTTTTGAATTTGGGTATTTTTCTGAAGGAATCCAGATATGTTATTTGTTTTTGTAAATTTCATACCAAAAATTTCATATCTGATCTGCAAACTCTCCGCCCCAAAACATATTTTCAAAAAAATGAAAAAAGAAAAATTATTTCTGCTTGGCCTAAGAGAATGCTCTATGAAGGACAAAGAACATGCCTGAAATTTGTTGAAAATTGCTGCAAAATTTGAAACTGAAATATGCATCAAACCCTCATTCCAATGGAATCATAACCTGCTCTGATACCATTGATCCAGATCTTAGGGGGAAGCCCCCAAGATCTAAAAGATTGAAATGGATCTTGTGGGGGAGGCCCCCAAGATCTGAAGAATTGCAATGTTAGAAAGAAAATGACAGAACACACATTAAATAAAACCACAAAGAAATTTTATTAAAATAGATAATAACTATAAAGGCTATATTGTGGCGGACAATCTATCCTTTTACAAAATGTGACTTGTTACTTATAGCCTTTTTCAGTTACAATACCACGGGTCAATTCCATGGGTGAATGAATACCATGGGTGGATGTCACTTACAATACCATGGGTAAATAACATGGGTGGATGAATACCATGGGTTGATGCCATTTTGTATTTGGATCATTTGTCACCCTCCTCAACTGGGCCAACCTCTCATCGTCCCAATGAGTTCTACCCCAGAATTTATGCATACTGGATTTCCCTTGAGCCATGGGTTTGTCTCTAGTTTCACCCATCACTGTGCACTCATACCCAAAGCTTCCTTGATCTTTTGGCTAATTTCCCACAGCTAGGCCAATATCATGCTCTGATACCACTGTAATGATCCTTAATAGGAATATAAGCAATAACAAGCAAATAATACATGCAAAAAATTAAAAAAACGAAATATTCGGCAAACACCAACATAAAAGATGCAAATGGAAAACTTCTGAGCCATTTTATTATATTTATGCAAGTCAAATACAATAGATGATGGAATGGTGCACCTGGGCTTGTCTAAAATCACAAGTAGGACCAAACCCAGGTAGGAAAATGGCTGAGTTGAATGCTGCCCAGTTGTTGCACCAATCTACACTGTGCTACCGAGAAACTACTACTTTGTTGAAGTTCGAATGGCTATAAGGTGCACAGAAATTGCCCAGAAATTTATATACTTTTAACCCCAGACTCCTTGGTCAAAACCCACAAAAACCTAGAAATAGTTTGGCTTGATTTGGACTTCCCAAAATCGACCCCCAAAGGCACTATTCAATCCCCAACAATTTTGCATTGTCTGCTACAAAGATAGGACTTAAAACACCACCTACGGTGCTCAGAAAATTATGAAACTTTATATTTGGGATCCTTGTCAAAAACCCAGAAATAATTTTGGCTTGTTTAGACTTTTGATTTTCGACCCCCTTGGAGCCTCACCTGAGCTCTAGCTACCAATTTTGACTTGCTGAAAACTTCCTGTAAATCACCTAAAAAATTCTCCAAAATGCTGAGTTCACGTGTGCTATCCAATCCCTGACTCCTCGGATGATCTCTTGGCCCAACTCAGTCGCTCCCAAGTACCATGAAATTCTATTGTGTGGCCTCTATGTTGTCTCCTAGCCCAGCAGTTTGCATTGTTGGAATGTTGGCTCAGCTGGCTATAAAACCCAGCAAGAACGTTGGTCTAATGCTGCTACCTGATCTCCCCAACTCCTGGACAAACAATCAAATCTCCACTTGCCTCAATCTCCTTTTGCGTGTTTCCTCGCTGCCCAGAAATATGCACTCCTTGCTCTGCATTGGTTGGTGGTGCTATGTCACTTC
Organism: Pinus tabuliformis; assembly: GCA_031772625.1. Classification (NCBI taxonomy): domain Eukaryota; kingdom Viridiplantae; phylum Streptophyta; class Pinopsida; order Pinales; family Pinaceae; genus Pinus; species Pinus tabuliformis. The sequence goes on from CM062819.1 coordinate 1,655,415,402, forward strand.
CCCGGAACTCCTGAAATCCTTATAGAACTGCCTCTCTAGGGCGGGCACGGATGGTCCCCCAAAGTAGAGGTTGAATCTCCTGCTTGAGATATTCATGGCTAAACAACTTGTTGAATCAGCTAAACACAGAGTGAACAATGAAGTGATTTTGTTTGCAAGATGTATGAATGAATCCTAAAATGAGAGCTACTCCCTCCTTATAACTCCTTGGGACTCCCTTGCCTCATGTGGGCCCCCCATCCACCTATTTGACTTTCCTCCAAGCTATTTGAATGGGAAAATTCGAATTCCCATGTTGGTGGCCCCCACATTCCACTAGAAACCAAATTAATTCGAATTGCCTCCTAAGTCCCTAAGTCAAAAATGATGGGTTCTCTTCCTTAGCCAAAATTGTCCAAAATCATTTAGCAGCATCGTGTTACAGATGTGTTTGAGAAGGGACATGACAATGGAATTTTTCAATTTATTACCTATGATGGATCGTAGCTTATTGTCTCTTTTACTACCTTGAATCTCTTGTCTATCAACTTCTTTAGTGAGGAAGTTGACTGTTTTTCACAGTTTACTAGGAACCTATGTCCCTCCAACCAGTCCATTCCTATCAACACATCATAAGATCATAGAGGTAATATATTTAAACTCATCGGTAATATATTCAAACTCACCTTAATCTGTTGTCCTCGCATCTACATAGGGAAACCTTCCACCTTGGCTATTACCTTTCGCTTTTCCCAAGTGGCCAATTGTACTAGCCAAGAATTTTTAAACTTGACACTTGGTAATTGACACAATTCAACTATTTTCATACTAACATAACTCAGACTCGCACATATATCAATTAAAATAGAAATGGGATGGTTAGCTATCTTACCTTCAAATTCTACCATTGTGGATTAGTATTCAACTTGATGATCTTCCAAGGCAACCTTAATTCTCATTATGCTTCTAGCCACCTCCCCAACTGTAGCGGCTTCTTGAATATTAGTAGTTGGCTCTGTTCTAACTTGGTGAGCAATTTTTTTGTAGTAATGGGTTTCGCCATAGCCCCAATGCTGTAAGGGAGGTTTATGTGACTGACTAGGATCTAGATTACTTGATGGTCCAACTTGCTTAGATTCATCTATTGTTCTTATTCTTTGTTGACTCTTTCCCCATGGTAAACTCGTATGTTTTTTTTGTGCATATTTAACACCTACAGACATTGTGTTCTTATTATTCCTTTAGAACCTTTTATTTGCTTTTCACTCAACTAGCCTCTACCAGTTTCCCCTTTCTCCTTCATCTACTTATAACATATGCGGGCTTTTCTAATAGCTTCATCCATTGTCTTGGAATTATCAAATATCAGTCTTTCCTTCATGAAAGTTGGTAGGTTTCTAACAAAGTGTTACACCTTAGCATTCTCTTCCTATATATATGGAACATTTATTAACAGAGAGGTAAACATGGTTACAAACTCATTCGTGGACTATTGTCCTAATTCCAAACCATGAAATTCCTTTTCCTTCTCATCGTAAAACCTCTTGGTTACAAATTTATCTTTAAAAGGTTTCTGAAAGGTGTCCCAAGCCACTTCTTGTTCATCAATACCTCGAATCGTTTAATTTCTTCCCATCATAAGGTGGATTTATCTTGAAATTGATAGATTTCCAACTTGACCTTTAAATTATCATGATATTCGTAGACATAAAAATACTTATTCATATTAATCAACCAGGCTTCAGCAGTTTCTTCCATTTCACCTTCAAATTGTGGGGGCTTACTTTTTTTGTACTCACCCTGTAATTCATCCTTTGGCCTCTTGGCCCCCCTCCCACCGAAATTATTTCCAGACTCTTCCTCATTATCCATTCAACCTCCTTCAATTTTTGGGTGGTCATCCCATTGTCGATGCATCTCAACTTCTAGGATCTAGGTTCCTTTGGTTTTTTCTATCTGAGAGGATTTTCATAATCCTTTCTTGTTCCAATCTCAAACTCTCATTGTCAGCTCTTAAATTTCCCATCTGAGCTCACAACTATTGGATTGTTTCTAGTAGCGTAACATTAACATTCTGGGTTTCTTCTCCTAACTAAACAGACATCTCTGGATTGGCACCTACACGAGGAATAAATCCATATCCCATTGACGGTCCTCTAGGTGGAATAACTCTAGTTCCCCTCCTCATCTTTCTTTAGCTACCTCTTTGCACCATTACCACTTTGGTTATTTAGAGTTTATTGATCAGGTCACAGTGTTGCAACTTGTGGCTTGGATACCAATTGTAACATGTTTAACTATACACATTAGAGATCACACACTAAACAAAAAAAGAATTCCTACTAAGGTAGTTTTACACCTTCATCTAACAATACAATAGTTTATATGCAGGATCCCATTATGTTAAAAACAACACAATTGATTTGGGGTTAATTCGAACGTGTATGGGAATTATAGCTTATTAAATTTAATCATTGATTATAAAACGTAACCTAAGGCTTAATCTATCGTTTGCCTACTTCTTACGCCTTAACAAGATGCCTAGATATGACCGAGGCTATCGACAAGAACCTTCTCGAAGTCCGGAACCTAGAGTTGTCAATCTCCTTGGGTACAAAGATTGGGTAATGACATGTGAGAGGATCCTCACCCTGGATGCTAAGGTTCCAAATCCAATGGTTGATTTTTTATCAGGGTAGGTTAGTGTAACCATTTCCTACCATGGTCGCCACTCAGCCCATTCATTTGCACCAAATGTTTCTTGGATTCGAGCTTTACAACCAGGATGGGGCTGGCAGGTTTTAAGTGTTTCTAGCAGTAGGAACGACCACTCAGGTGAGACTAAGCGTGAAACCATTTTTAATCAAGCGAATATGCATAAATTGAATTAAGGTTTCCCTTTATTCAGGATAATATTTTGCGTTCTCCCTTAAACACTTAATTCGCACTGGTTACTGTAACTTATTCTCATCTTTCTCTCGTCAGAATCAGGTGTAGCTACAATGGTTTTGTTTGAACACTACAAATTTGAACTGGGACGCATATACCCTCTATCCTCTGATAATGAAGCTAGGTGTATGGACTGATTCTCTGGTCAGTTCCTTTTTAACAATGTCATTGATTCTCATATAATTTTTGGATTGTCATTGTCACAAGTATTAGAAGTTTCGCCAAGTTACAAAAAAAAGGATATGGTAGCTCCTCGGTCTTTCGATGAAATTGTTGGTGAGGGTTTTAACATTAGTCTTCCTAGGAATAAGCTAACCACCTGGTAATTCATAACTGACCTCCTCTCAAACCCTAAATTTTTACAAGGCTTCTCAAAAGAAATTTTGTTGATCTCTTTTTTGTTCACATGCAGGTGGTGCATGGCTTACAGTCAAATGGCAAGAAGGTCGAGCAAGAAAACCAAACCTATATCCTACCTAACATGCCTAGGTGCAAGATTTCTATTTATTGTTCTTCCCTATGCATTTGTAGTTATGAATACAAATGTAACTTTTCTATCCCTTCTTGGGAGGAACAAGTGTTAAGTAATTCATAGTTTTAATTCAATGAACCCTATTTCCTCTGAGCAGTAATTTAAAGTCAATATTAAGGTGGTTCAATTTCTATTACATATTTTAAAAGTGTTGGGACTTGTGGTGTGCCTTGGCCATTAATAGGGCTCACTGTATAAGTTATTTTTTGAAACATTATGTTCCAAACTTTTTGTATACTAATTTTTCCTTCCGTGTATATGTGATGTCGCAAAGGAAAAGTGTCAGTTCTTTTAGTTTAACATTCCAGGGTAGAATCCTCTCAGCAAGGGCCTACATTTCATTCTTGTTTAAGCTTACATTTCACGGTGTTTTCCCTTATATATATATATATATATATATATATATATATATATATATATATATATATATATATATATATAGAGAGAGAGAGAGAGAGAGAGAGAGAGAGAGAGAGAGAGAGAGAGACACACATACACACACATATGAATTTGTTACTAGGTTGGTGAAGGTTCCTTAGGGATCACTGAGTGGGACCAGACCTGGCTGCTGGTTCCCTTTGGCGACCTGCATCTAAAGCCTTCTTGTACCTATGTACATAGAATCATGTTTGCCATGTTCATCTTTCTCTTTTAGCTCTTGACAGAGGCCCGAAGGGTTATGGTCGAAACAATAGTTTCTACAGAAATACACTTGGAATAATTTTAGGTATGTTTTCTTGTTTTCTATAGGTATTACCAGATTTTATAGTTTCTCTTTTAATGTGTTTTCACTCAGTTGTTGTGTAACCATCCTTTTCTTATTGATTCCTCCAAAGGAAATGATTTCCTTCATGCCACAATTACCATTGTGAGCAATCTCCTTTAGTCTCATAGGTACCCTAACTCATGGCTATCCCATACTGGTTCAATGAAGAATACTTCCCATGGAGGATTTAACAATCCCCACATCATTCAGTACACTTGGGTTGTATGTTACTTGGGAACTTGACTACCTGAACGTATCCCCTCCATGGTTCAATATATATATATATATATATAGAAAAAGACAACTTTAGCAACCATACAGTCACACCATTCCTCATGGTGCACAAACCTCCCTTAATCATTTATGTCTTAGGAATATTATTATGCTCCTCAATTAAACAATTTTTTATTTAATTTCAATCTCATCACATTCTCTATCTGAGCACAACTCAACATCCCTTCCATAATTACAGTAAATAAATACATTTTTGTTTCTTGTCAAGCACCACCTGCATAACATTCTTTGCAATTCAGCTTAAACAAAATGAGGTCTTTTTCTTTCCAACAGATTTAAAACTCAAACAAACACATATCATATTCAAGCAAAAAACACTTATCTGAAGAGAAACTTATCCAATAATTCAACAGGGCAAAGCGAGTTCCACCCATCCTTGAGAAGAAAGATTACGTCCACTTCTCCCCACAAGCTTCCACTCTAGAACAATAGAAAAAAATAGCTAATTTAGAGTGAGATAATAAGGATCAAGACACTGCAGTCCAACCTAATACTTGTTGATCTTTGTCTGTACCAGATTTCTCCACTAGCCCTAGTCTAGCTCAAGGTTCACTCCTTGGTAGTGTCTTGCCTGAATTCACAAAATTCCTTTCTTTTCCTTTCAGTAAAGATAAAAAGCAGAACCCCCTTCTTCCCATTGAGATCCTCGTTATCTCCAAGGAAGAGAGGGGTACCTATTACTAATTGTCTCGAGGTTGGAATATGTTTTCGGTGTGTCCTATTGAATTCCATGTTTCTCATAACAAAATAATATAAATATTTTTTTTAAATATTTATAACACAGGTTTCACTAGGCTTCCCCTGAGCCCCAATTTCTAAAGTGTTAAGTAATGAAAGTGACATAAATGAAAGTAACTTAAATATAACCCTAGGGTTTTCCAATTATGAATTTCAACTTTTAAAATTTTTGAAAATAAATAAATAAATTATATGTTAATTTTGAGATGTATATTCTCGAATTTTTTCCATATTGAATTTTACATAGTTCAATTTTTTCCATATAGAATCGAATCTGAATCCGAATTTGAATTTGGTAACTATGATTTAAAGTATTTTGGATCTCTCCCCACTTAATACATCTAGATTAAGTTTGTTCATCTATAAATTTACTCGCACAACTATTTCCTAGTCCACATTTAATACATCTTGATTAAGTTACTTGGTATGTTGAGTTTGATCTCTCGAGAATTTATACATTTGGATGAAGTTGGGCTATGTTGGACCACAATGTTACACTTTGGAGATCAATCTCTACATAGTTAATACATTTAGATTAAGTTACTCGGCATGTGATCAAAACCCAACCACATTGATACACTTCTCGGTTTGTTTCTCAGCAATAAATACAACTAGATTAAGTTAGTTTCGCTCTGATCCAAACCCAAGTTGTTAGTTTTTTATGGAAGTAGGCAAAATTTTCTCTCAATTTCTTAAATTCTAACTGGAAAACAAACTATTTCTTTGTTGAAGATTACCAAGTCTTTCCATGAAATGGGAAGTCATAATCTTGTTTAGCATCGAAAATTTAACATAGAAATAAAAATTATATCAATTTTCTTTTGATGGATATAGCCGACTATTGCAACTATAAAATGAAAACTAGAAAAGCAACTTTAAAATTAAATAAAATGAAAGTAAATAAAAATCATTATCGAGGAGTCTGATTCCTCTTGTAAATAACTCTTTGTTGCTTCCCGGCCAACCACCTAGACATGAGAAGGAGGACCAAATGAGCTTCAATGCCTTGCAAACACCCATCATCAATCAATTATAGAGAGTTAAAGTGCATCTAACATAATGAGGATCTCCTTGAATTCATTATCATCAACCAGAATTTCCCCAAACAACATTTTAAATGTGAATAGATATGCACCATCCATTGTATAGATATGTTGACCAAAACCACCATAGTGGCCAACATCTAGACCTAATCAACAATTTCATTCACCACCCCAGTCTCAGTTAAGCAACAACGTTCCCTTATATTTTCGTGTTCATCCCCGCAATGTCATGTTAAATGTATTGGGTTGTATGAGAGCAGAAGAGCATCACTGAGAATTCCACGCTCTGGTGGGCTATTGAGCCAACTTGATCCTTGCAATTGATAACACTGCATCATCATTAGGCATGTAATAGTTTCTTTGTACTCGCCAACCCAAGAACCAAACGAAGAGCAAGATGAAAGGGGTTAGTGTAAGAAACAAAAGTTGAAGTCCCATATTTAGACAATAGGGCTAAGTTAGTGGACACTAGATAATGGACTGAGTGTGGGCGAAATAGGGCTAATTGTGTGAACATTGTATTGCTTATTATATTGTGTTATTTATTTTCCATAATGCTCTCCATATTTGTTGCTTCAGCAACATAGTTTAGAATGACAAGTTTTGTCCTATAACTTTAGGATCTATCATGAACTGTTAAAGGTTTTGTTATGTATCTATGGGTAGTTGAGATAAAGCTTTTATATGTCACGGGAGGCAGAAAGGATAACATAGTGCAAAGGCTGAGTCCATGATCTAAAAGATGAACCCCATGTGCATAGAGTATGGATACCAAATTAAAACTCCCCAAGTCTTTCCATGGCCCGGGCCTTTGGAGATTTTTGTATCAATGAATTTGGTGTTATCATTTTCCCTAAAATTACATACAGACAACTAACCAACACAAATGAATTTATCGTGCATACAACTGATGGGGTAAAATCTTCTGCCATGTAATTTTTTTTCTATAAAAAGAAAAAGGACTAATTTTATCCCCATATTGTCATTCTTACTCAACATATGCCCGATTTAAAACTACCAATTTTTCATTTGTCCATAAAATTTCATGTTGGTGAAAACATACATATACCATAGGATTAAAATTACATATACCATAGGATTAAAATTACATATACCATATGATTAAGCTTACATATACAAGAGATATTACAAGCAACACATTCAATGTTTACTTTTATCCCCACACATTTATTTTGCAGTGGATTCGAGGTTGACCCCTTATAGATGCATACAATCAAGCAAAACATACAATGCATCATTTTAATATAATATAGGAAAAACACCAAAAACAACTTACATGGGAAAATGAGGCTCTCTCCAGGTAATCACATCCATCTAGATGGATTTATTGTAGGCTTGGACATGCTAGTTGAAGGTAGTAAACTATAATGACTTCTGAAAAATAATCCTTGAACAATGGTATAGGCAGTCTTAGGACACAAAAATGTTTCCATCCATATGTACACAATTCATATATGTCGAGACAAAAGAAATCCAACTAGGACAACAAGACTGAGTTACAATGATGACTTATTTTCAATGTTACGGTGATGACTTGGTACATCTATTGCTTATATCCAAACCAAGTGTAACTCAACAATTCATAAGCCTTTGTATCAAATTCACAAGCCTGGGTACTGTATTAAAAAAGTGTCGAAAATTCGTAAATCAGGGGATATCAAACGTAACTTGGCGGTGCTTGTTGAGGATAACTTTTGCACAAAGGAGAAATTATTAGTAATAACAACACCAAAAGAAGTTGGTCCTTTCAAACTAGGGATTGCATCATCAACCATCAAAATAAATGCAAATTTCCTAGCATCAATGATCAAAGTACTCACCTTTGGTAAAAAGAAGGCATGAATCTTTTTTCTTCATCTAACATTTTTTTTCAAATGTATCCCTTTGTTTCTTGTCTAAAATGAAAAATTTACAATAACTCATGTTGAATTAGATGAAAAACATGAACCATATTAAATTTCTTTAAATGATCCATATTCTTGACCTAAGATATCCATAGATTTGATGCCATAGTTTATTTGTGGAGCCGTTTTCAGCAACCAATGCTTGTTTTCTTATTGTTGTAACTGTATACTTGTCAAGATCTCCTTCAACAACTTTTGCAACCGGTTTGTATTTTTTCCTCTTGAAACCCTTTCAATCATATTTTATATTGGAATGATGCTTTAGCATTTGTTGTCTATAGTTTCTTCTTTAGGCCCAGTATATACATACTCCACATCTTTAACACCTCCATCATGCACTATCATTGTGATTGTTCCTTTTCCTTTGACCATGTGTTCCTTCTTATCTCTTGAAGCAATTGTCGCTTGGCGACTTTTATTATCATTCAATTACACAAACAACTCATTTTCTCATGTCATGTGGTCTATGTAATATCTCCTTAGCATATTTTTGGTCAATAGTGAGGTAATAGAGAATCTAAGATCTCTCTTCTCTTCACACTTTTTCATGAGAAGATTCATACTTCATTTCTACAATTCTTTTGATAATGAGCAAGTTTTCCACAATAATAGCACTTGCATTCAATACCAGGGCTGAAGTTTCCTCTTCTTTATTATTTGAAGTTGTGATCTATTTGACATCGTCTCTTGTCTCTTTGGTGGCCAAAACTTTGTGTTCATTTCCCCTTGCTCTTTAACACAAAAGAATGTTTACAACTTTCTTCTTCATCATATAGCTTATTTTTTTGCTCATTCGATAAGAGCAGTCGTCATAACTGATTAAATGTCAAGGGCATAGGTCATGTAGATGAGTTGAGACAAAATCTATTTCTTTATTTATGAGGCATTCACGTTGGTATAATTAGACAAGGTATTTAACTTGAACATAGGCATCATGATTTGTAAGGCTCAAGGAAGCATTATTGCAATAAGATTGCATTGTAGCATGGTCCTTGCCTTTTGTTGATATTTTTCTATCTTTCAACAATTGTCAAAGAAGCATAAATTGGCCTTACATCCTATCGTCTTAAGGCATTTCCTTTGCAACATCTGGTGCAATTTCTAGTTATATATTTCCCTATATATCAAATGCTATACATACCACATTAAAATTTAAATTATTAAAAAAAAAACATGTAAAAGAAATACAAGAATATTATTGAGATATGAAATTTATATAAATATAAACAATTTTAATAAGAACCAACATAGAACCATCCTACAAAATAGAAATTTAGAAAGTAATTACTTTATATTGTTAAGTGTAAATTAACTGGAAAAACAAACCAACATAGATTCATCTTAGATCTAGATCTAAAAGGCCCCAAGACGAGTCAAATATCTCAAGGTGTAAACATTTCCTTCGTCTTTGCTTCTGAGATATTTGATTCCTCTCAATGATTGGGATATATGGAGTTAAGATGGATCTAGGTTGGTTACGCCTATAAGCATGTGTATTTTGGAATAGGGCTTCTAGAATTTTAATTTATTTATAGGAAATTATTAAGTGAATGGTAGAAACTTAACCTCCACAACATATTCTAAAATTTTCTTAATATATACACAAATCAAAGAGTGACATTTATTTTCAAAATAAATAATTATAATTTTTTCTCCTTCAATTAAATTCATAAATTAAAAAATATGAAATAAACAAATATCAGATAATATTAATAATTCATAATATTTACCTATAATATTATAACAAAACCTATTGATAATTTAATATATATAACTTCACTCGTTACCATATTCCATTACCAACTTTGACACCTAAATTTATCTAAAATATTATAAAACAATTCTATTCGTCACTCTATGGCATCTTTTTGCAGGGATGATTTAAGATAATATATTTTATATTTGCAATCTCCAAAGCAACGTGGTAGTCTTTGATTCTTTCGTCAGTCCACTGATTTCTCGCGGGGGAATTTAATATTTTTATATTGTACTTTTTAGTTTTGGCTAGATAAAGGGTTCTCGATTTGATCCCTACTGAATAGAAATCAAGAGTGACAGCTTCAAAAGCTGGATACTGGCCATTTATGTTCAGTGTTGCGGATGTTGAGTCTCCACTCTCGAGTATTGGTGTTTGTCGTTTTTCTATATATATTCTCTCACATGATCTCTGTTTGATTTATAATAAAAATACAAATAAGAGTCACATTTTCAAAAGCTGTATGTGGTCACATAAGTTCAATGTTGCAGGAGATGCTGAATCTATTTGTCGTTCTGAAGGGTTTATATCTATATATATATATATATTCACTCGTTTTTGTCGTCCTGAAGGGTTTATATATATGGAGAGATCCAAAATACCTTAAAATGGGCCATTGAAAAATATCTGAATCTATTTGTCGTTCTGAAGGGTTTATATCTATATATATATATATTCACTCGTTTTTGTCGTCCTGAAGGGTTTATATATATGGAGAGATCCAAAATACCTTAAAATGGGCCATTGAAAAATATCAATAAAAAAATATTAAAAACATCGTGTAGATTCTTGGCTGGATGCATGATTAGATAAATAGAAGCTATGAAGATTCCAATTTAGTGATTCAACTTGGCTACTCATCCTTTCCTTCTCAAATCACGGTAAAATGGGCCATTGAAAAATATAAATAAAAAAATGTTAAAACATCGTGTAGATTCTTGGCTGGATGCAATAGAAGCTATGAAGATTCCAATTTAGTTATTCAACTTGGCTACTCATCCTTTCCTTCCCGTGATTTGAGAAGGAAAGGATGAGTAGCCAAGTTGAATAACTAAATTGGAATCTTCAATCTTCATAGCTTCTATTTATCTAATCATGCGTGTAGATTCTTGGCTGGATGCATGATTAGATAAATAGAAACTATGAAGATTCCAATTTAGTGATTCAACTTGGCTACTCATCCTTTCCTTCTCAAATCACGGGAGTGAATATTGGTGGAAAGGGAGTGATTTGAGAAGGAAATGATGAGTAGCCAATTTGAATCACTAAATTGGAATCTTCATAGTTTCTATTTATCTAATCATGCATCCAGCCAAGAATCTACACGATGTTTTTAACATTTTTTTATTGATATTTTTCAATGGCCCACTTTAAGGTATTTTGGATCTCTCCACACTTAATACATGTAGATTAAGTCGGTTGGTCTGTAAATTTACCCGCACAGCTACTTCCTGTGCACAGTTAATACATCTCATTTAAGTTACTTGGTATGTCGAGTTTCATCTCTCCGGAATTAATACATTTGGATGAAGTTGGGCTGTGTCGGACCGCAATGTTACTTTGGAGATTGATCTCTCCACAGTTAACACATTTAAATTCAGTTACTCGGCATGTGATCGAAACCCAACCACAGAGACACACTTCTCAGTTTGTTTCTCGACAATAAATACAACTGGATTAAGTTAGTTTCGCTTTGATCCAATCCCAAGTTGCTTAGATTTTTTTTTGGGAGTAGGCAGATTTTTTCCCTTAATTTCTTAAATTCTAACAGGAAAACATACTATTTCTTAATTGAAGAATACAAGGTCTTTCACTGAAATGAGAAATCAGAAGTCTGAAAAAACCAGAGCTTTTCAGCATCCAAAATTTAACATGAAATCAAAATTATATAAATTTTCGTTTGAGGGATATAGCCTGCTATTGCAACAATAAACTGAAAACTAAAAAAGCCACTTTTAAATTAAATAAAAGGAAAGTAAATAAAAATCATCATCGGGGACTCTGATTCCTCTTGCAAATAGCTCTCTGTTTCTTCCCGGCCAGCAGCCTAGAACCGAGGAGCCCCAAATGAGCTTCAACCACTTACATAGAGTTGGAGTTCATCTAACAAAATGAGGATCTCCTCGACTTCATTACCGTCCAGCAGAAGTTTCCCGAACAGAACAGCATTTTAAGTGCCAATAGATATTCACCATCCACTGTAGCTGTGGCAAACATCTAGAATCAATCTAGACCCAATCAACAATTTCATTCGCCACCTCAGTCTCAGTTAATCAGCCACGTTCCCTTATATTTTCGTGTTCATCCTCCACAATTTCGTCTTGAACGGATTGGGGTGTATGAGAGCAGAAGAGCCTCACTGAGAGCAGAAGAGCCTAATTGAGCAGAAGAACAAGATGCAAGAGGTAATGTAAGAAACAAAAGTTGAAGTCCTGGATTTGGGCAATAGAGCTAAGTGAGTGGACACTGGATAATGGAGTCGGTTGGGGGGGAGGGGGGCGTGGCGGGGCCGGCTGTGGGAATAGGCCTAAGTGAGTGGACACTGGTTAATGGAGTCATTGGGGGTCGAGAGAGCAGGTCACAAGGAGAGTACTTGAGTTACCAGGAGAAGGAGAAGGACACGGCTTTACATCTAGACACTAGTCATAAAGGTTCAATAGAGCCAGGAAGGAGGAGAGGGCGAGAATGGTCGGGCAGGGGGAAGACTATGTAGTCAGAAACGAAAATGGAAAAGCAATAAAAGACCAGACTGGAAAGAAACTTGGCCGGTTGATCAGAAACCAGAGAGAAAAACTTGTTCCAAAAGGAAACAATCAACTAGAACGAACACGCATGGAGATGAAGTGAATTTATCTGCAGTGTTGCCCATTTTCTACAGTAAGCTGATGTCTCTAGAGAGCGTCGCCCGCCACTAGTAGTACATAGTGAGACGGTTGCCATACGCCCTCACCTGGCTGGCACCCCATCCGGCTGGGAACCCATGTTTGGCTTACTTAATTGGGTCGTGCTCCATGCTTTCGGAAGCAGTTTCTAACAAAAGAGAAATGAAATCAACAATATTAAAATGGGCATAATGCTAATTTCAACATTGTTTTCACTCAGAAAGATAGATTTCTCAGAGGTCGCTTCCCACTGGATCGCTGAATTTTGCAAGTATACAGTATTTGAGTGTGATTAAGTGTATATGACTACTTTTACCAGTAATAGGTTCAAGGGTCAGGAAAACAACAAACTTTAAGCCGTAAGTCAATTTTTGATAAATATTGCGGTGCTCTTTATTATAATTATTATATACATAGAACCGTGGATTAAGATAAATACAATGCAGTACACACTCAAGTTTGTATATTTTCAAAATTAATATCAAATAAAAATGAAGAAACACGTTTTATATGAGATGAAAATATTATGTTTTTTTCCTATAAAAGTTTAAATTTCAATTAGAATAGTATTTCGTTTTAAATATTGATTAAGTGGTATTTTAAATAATATATTTCAGGTGAAACCGTTTAATAATGATGGTAAATGATATTATTTTTATTTTTATTAATATTATTAATGTGTTTATTTTTTTATTTTGTAATATAACAAAATTGACTTAAAATTCAGTAAACATTTACAATGAAAGTAACAAAATATTTTACGAGGGAAAAAATATTTTCTTTTTATTAACATTATTCATGCGGTTTATTTTCTTATTTTGTAATATAAAAAAATTGACTTAAAATTCAGTAAACATTTACAATGAAAGTAACAAAATATTTTATAATGAAAAAATATTTTCACAATATAACGTTATATTAAACTATATCTAAAAATTAAAAATAAATAATATATATGTATATGTATATTATAGTATTTTAAAATTTAAATTATTTTATATATTTTTTAAATATATATCTATTAAATAACTATATAAGTCATAAATAACTATATAAGTCATAAATAACTATATAAGTCAAATTTTGATGTTTGGTACTTAATAGGTTATGATTTTTTATAAATAACAACAATTAATTAACTTTTATTTTGAATAATACTAGATAATTATTATATTTATTATTAATAAAGAATTAAATTATAAAAATTAGGAAAAATTTGCACATATAATTCTTGTTAATGTTTTAATAGTGATGAATAAATGTAATTTATTTTGTTTAAATTACAATTATGTTTTTAATGAGAGATATTTCCAACTATCTTTGAAAAGTAATAATAAGAAAAAATTAACTTTTCTCTTTTTTCCTTTAATGATTGAATTTTTATGGTATAATTATTTTGTTATGAATAAAATTTATCCATATTCTAACATCATTAATTTCTCAATCTTTGAAGACACCTACTTGACAATGCATAAATTAGAAAACAACCTTAAAAATAACTACTATCATTAATTTCTTAATCTTTGAAGACACCAATCTCACAATGCATAAATTAGAAAACAATGTTATAAATATATGAAGAGACATTTCTTCAACCACCATGAAATAAATTTAAAGAAACTTAACATAAATATCATAAATCTGAAATACATATAAGTTTAAATAATATATATACAAATAAATTTATTTATATTTTGTTGTTTATTTATATATTTTAATATATTTTTTAATTAAAATAATTTATTATTTTAATAAAACTTTATTTAATATTATTATAACAATATCTATGTATTATAATAACTCTTTACAAAAGTGTAAATTTAACAGCTACCCCAGAAATTAAAAAAAGACAAAAATTCTTAACATGCGTTGCCTTTAACTTTTTTAATATCTCAATCTATTTACTTTTGCTAATAGAGTTTACATTTGTATTTAGTTCGCTTGGTTGTCATCTCAGCCCAAGTGGGATGAAGTACATTGGATTGAGCCCTAAATTGGATTAAGTACACTGGTTTGAGCCCATGAGAGTGGGGATTTCTGACAGATCATTAAAAAGTGGGCTTGGACTAATTCAAAGATGGCTCTTCTTTAGAGTTTCCTAATTCCGAGCACCTTTGGCCTGTGGGCCTCTGAATCGTCAAGTAAAAGGGGTGTCGTAACTTAACTTCTTATCAGTGTATCATAAACGTAATCTTTTTAGAGAGACTATTTGAACTAGGTTTAATCAAAAGATTTAGATTTAGATTAAGAATCTTTAGATTGATTTATATTTCTTAGTTGGAACAACAGAGACTATTAGAATCCACCCCACTTAATCTTCTTCTAGGTTAGTCTCTATGCCCCAGCCAAACTCTGTCTATCAACACGTCTAACTCTTGTCTAGCCTTGTTAATCGGTTAATCAAGCTTAGTTGTACTGCTGGTAGTCCATAGTGTAGGTTCCATTGAGTAAGTGAAAGCCTTAATCAAGACATGGTAACGCTCCCTTTCCTTATGTATTCGATTATTTATGAGAATTAGTTGGGCTTGCGGACCCGGAAAGCTGCGGCTAAAGGGGCGAATCACGTCGTAAATGTAGACTTCGTAGATTTTTGACAAATCATTAAAAAGCTTTCCGGGCTGTGATCTCAGCCCAAATCCGATGAAGTACATTGAATTGAGTCCTCCAAATTGGGGATTTTTAAAATGGGTTTGCACTAATTTAAACATGGCTCTTCTTGAAAAATCATAAATGTAGATCTCGTAGATTTTTTACCAATTATAAAACATGGGTTTACACTAATTTAAACGTGGCTCTTCTTGGAAAATCGTAAATATAGATCTCGTATACATTGATAGAAATGGTTAGCCTTTAACATTTTTCAGCTGTGGTTGAGACTGAATCCGAATCGTACGACCACCCATAATAAATTCAAAACAATCAAGAAAAAAGTAAGTAACGACAATATGCATTACATCAACTTGCACTTAAACATACACAAACCCTATGGACTACATATGACAAACTATTTTCCCTTTTCTTTATCCTTCAGCTTCGGACATACCAGGGTCATATAAAATATATCGTAGTTTCAGTAGAATACGTTCATGATACGGCTGTTTCTGCTTTCACTGGAATACCCCTCCTGTTACTGCCCCTCCTGTGCCCCTCCTGTTACATTTACTGCCCCTCCTGTTACTGCCCCTCCTGTTAATACCCCTCCTATTACTACCGTTCCTCTTACTTCCCTTCCTGTTACTGCCTCTCCTGCCCCTCCTTTTACTGCCCCTCCTGTTAATACCCCTCCTGTTACTAGCCATCTTGTTACTGCCCCTCCTGTTGCATTTACTGCCCCTGCTGTTACTGTTACTGCCCCTGCTGTTACATTTACTGCCCCTCCTGTTACTGTCTCTCTTGCTGCATTTACTGCCCCTCCTGTTGCATTTACTGCCACTCCTGTTACATTTACTGCTCCTCCTGTTACTATTACTGCCCCTCCTGTAAATACCCCTCCTGTTTCTGCTTTCACTGGAATACCACCCCTGTCCAAATATTCCTGAGGTTTCACGCGGAAAGATTCCGGTACACAGTTGTATAAGAAGATTAAACAGAGAGCCGAAACAGCTAACAAGAGGTAGAACATTCTACGCACAGTCATTGCTTTGGAAATGCTGAAAAATGTCATTGAGAGCACCCCACTCATGCCTCGTTCAACGGCCACCCCAAGGCTGGCCGCCTTGGCCCGGAGTCTAAGAGGGAAAATCTCGGCTCCCAGCACCCAGTTAACAGGCCCCATTCCAACTGAGAATATCAAGAAGTAATTATATTTAGTATAGTTCAGAAATGCAAATTGATCATCCAAAAAAATGTTGAAAGAAAAACATGAGTTTCATGCCGGTTGGAAAGCCAGAGGAGGAAGGAACAAATAAACACAAAATGGTTAGCTGCTGCTTAATCACTCTTGATTCTCCCATACTTGATTCTCTCATATACATCTACTTACTGGGCTAGTTTTTCCTTGTTTTTTATTACAATGACCCAGTTACAAATATATAAATACCAAATTTAGTAAATATGAAATTATGCATACTCTAACTATAGCGGACTCTTCTGCACCGACTACTTCATACAAACTCACACTCTTAACAATTAACCTTTATTCTCTTGGCTGTTAACCTTTACCCTTTACCCTGGATAATATGTTAAAGTTTATTGAACTCGGAAAAATCGATCACAGTAACTTATAATATATTTTCTTAAAAACAACTATACACCAGCTTTAAACCTAAAACGACTCTACGCCAGCTTTAATCCTAAATTGTTTCTATGGCAACGCCCTTGCCTCCATCAATCCTAAATTCAAAAACCTGTGAAAAATAAAAAGGTAGGAACAATATGCACGGGAGAAATACAAAAGAAAATGGTCTAGCTGAAAGCATGGAAACAGTTGAAATTCACAATTTCTCTACACACAAAGGGCTTTGCATCAACTTTGAATCTAAGCCGTTACAGTAGTAACCTTGCCAACCACTTATTCGAACTCGAAAAAATCGTAAATATATTTATGAAAAAAAAAAATTAGACTCAAGAAAAACTGCTGAAGATTTAGAGGTATTTGGCAGCCCTGACTGCTGAAGATTTAGAAGTATTTGACAGTCTTGACAACTTTTCTCCTGATAGACTCTTAGTTGGTAATTACATGTGGAGTCGTTAACAAAAAAAATTTAGACTCAGGAAAATATGTTAACTGCTGAGAGGTATTTGGCAGCCTTGACTGCTGAAGATTTAGAGGTATTTGACAGTCTTTTTTGCTTTTCTCTTTATAGACTCTCTTAGCTGGTAATTACAGGTAGAATGGTTTTCCTTGAATAACAGTGATGAGCCAAGGTATATTCTCAGATAACCGTCAATAATAATTATCCCATACTTATTTCAAAACTAAATCATAATTTTTTTTTCCCAAACATACTTATGCACAGAAGAAATATAAAGGAAAACTACCAAACTGGGACTATTAAAATGAGTATTAACGGTATACGTAGATAAAAGACAAAATAAGGCTTAAGAAATGAGTATTGACAGTATACATAGAATATATACAAAGAAGGCTGAAGAAATGAGCATCGAAAGTATGTACTATATATGAACCAGAACAAACAGAGCAGGAAAAACTCTTATGGGACAAGTACAGCAACAACAGAAGTAAACTGCCGAAATAAGTTCAGTATGCACAGAATAAAAATGCAAAGAGCCTGATGAAATAAATATTGACAGTTATATACACAGAATAAATACTGTAAAAGTTGCCAAACTTGTCATATCCAGACCATCTGATCGGTCGTCTATTCCAATCAAGTACTCCAAACATACCATAGCCGAACAGAATTGAGATGGTGGAGGCCAAAACTTCATATGCAATCACAAACCTGTTTCTGGGAATCTTCTTCGTTGGCTTCGAACTATCCATATCCATGGCCTCTTGCCCTTTCCCACCCTCGGAATCTAGAGCTCCAGCAGCTGACACCATTGTTGCTGCTGTGTTTGCACTCTAGAGGATGGGGGATCCTTGATTTATATTCTTATCGGGCACCTCTGGGAGTTGAATCCAAAATCAAAATTTTGTTTTGTGGAGATAGATATTGAATCGGTTAACTGAAGTCTTCCCACAAGATGACAACATGCGGTGGCAAGGCCTATTTCCACCTCTATAGACCCATTAATACACCCGCTTTTCCCCCTTAATACACCCTCTAAGGACGCTTTTGGAGAAGGACTCTGACATCAGTTTTGACTGTCAATTCGTGGACATAATTTCTCCGGCAAATACTTTCCGGGGATTGGGTTGATGTCTTTGTAAATCATCCATCCATGACCTATGCCAATGAGAGATGCCTCATCCCCAGGTGCATGATACATGTGAACTGATCCATGACTTATGCCAATGCGAGATGCATCATCCCCATGCGCATGATACATGTGAATTGAATTAATTTAAACCACTACCGAGATTTGAATTTTCCCAACAAGTTTTGAAATTTTCCCACCCACATTATTTTGAATTTGGTCGTAGATGAAGCGACTGAATCCACAAATCGATGCCCGCCCACATTATTTTGAATTTGGCCGTGGATGAAGCCGCTGAATCCACAAATCTATGGGGTTACCGGCCAGGAGTCGAATCCCATATCCACCACACCAATTCTACGAATCTTTTCTTCAAAGACGAGGCAGAGTATGTGGATCCGGATGCGGGGCACTCATTTCAGGCCATACGAGACCAGATTTTTGGCTCCGAGAACACCTCCGCGGATCCTGCACCTATGAACAGATTCGCCAGCAGGCGACTTCCTTGGGGGCTCCCAACATGTCTTAGACTGTCATGAATGGTTTCAGACCCGAGGTTGTTCCCGTATATAACACTCTCGAGTGTTCGATCGGTGGTTTTCTTCGGTACAGCCTTTGACTCAATCCAACAGACTCTACGTTCATTCTACGACTTCCCATGGAGCCACCAGCAATATCCCCAAGCTGTTGGCCAACAGATACGCATAGAAAACCATCTTTGAATCAATAGTGGAGTCGGGTTTGTTGTTCGGGATTTATTACCAGAACATCCCGGCCACTCTGTTCTACAGAAATCTTAGAAAGCTCAAGTATATTGGTGATTTCCACTCCTACTCGGCTCAATTTAAGGCCCATGCCAGGAATGGGAAGTTGCCCAATTATGTGGTTGTGGAGCAGCGCTACATGGATTCCAAGCTCTTCCCCGCCAACGATGACCATCCTTGGGCCAGAAATTCGTGAAGGAGGTGTACGAGATGCTCAAATCTAGCCCTCAGTGGAATGAGACGCTGTTCCTTGTAACTTAGGACGAGCACGGCGTATTCTTCGACCACATTCCCACACCTGTGAAGGACGTGCCTAGCCCCGACGACATTATCGGCCTCGACCCCTTCTTTTTCAAATTCGATAGGTTAGGGGTTCGAGTCCCCACTATCGTGATTTCGCCATGGATTGAGAAACGAACAGGTTTCGACTCTCTTGGCGCTATCTTCTTCCCTTATCCATAATTCGATTATTTTCCATAACATTGAGTATTATATTAAATAAATTGTTGTTGTAGTGGTACATGGGGCTAACGGACCATATCCATCATCTCAGTTTGAGCATTCATCCATTGCTGTAACACTCAAGAAGTTATTCAATCTACAGTTCGATTTCCTGAGCAAGAGAAACGCCTTTGATAAAAAAAAATAATTTATCCAATAATAAAAAAATAATAATC
Source organism: Pinus tabuliformis (assembly GCA_031772625.1). Taxonomy (NCBI): domain Eukaryota; kingdom Viridiplantae; phylum Streptophyta; class Pinopsida; order Pinales; family Pinaceae; genus Pinus; species Pinus tabuliformis. The sequence continues at coordinate 1,655,435,530 of CM062819.1, forward strand.
TTTCCAATAAACTATCTTTCACCTCGTAAAAATTAAATAATTTTATTTTTTTCTTTCCGTGTTTTTATGCATTTTGCCTTTAAAATTCATCCATCCTACACGAATTTTTGCACCGAACATGAATTTTACATGTTAAAGTGGGTTGCGGCCAGTTATGCCTGCCCTCTTTTCTTTCCAGATATGCGTTATTGAGAACACCATTAATTTAAGACCACTAACCCTAATAAAATTCATGTTAAAGTGGGTTGCGGCCAGTTATGCCTGCCCTCTTTTCTTTCCAGATATGCGTTATTGAGAACACCATTAATTTAAGACCACTAACCCTAATTTTGGTTAAGATTTATACGTTAAACGTTATTTTCATAAAATAGTGTCATTGTAGGAAGGGAATGGAAATGCCATAGCGAATTTTATTAATTAATTTTATATCAAAGGGATAGGAATTATGTGGAGTTAGTATGCGATATAAGAAGTTAAACCATCACTAGATGCTTGGTAAAGATTCACTACGTTGATTAATATCTTCTCAAGATTTATTATGCTAATTAATATCTTTTATAATGGGGATATATTTCAAGCTTAGATTGTATGTGAGGTAAGAAAGCAAACAATTACTGGATGCTTTGTAAGGATTCATTACGTTGACTAATAGATTCTCAAAATTTATTATGCTCATTAATATTTTTAATTTATAAAAAAGGTTTGGGATTATATTTCAAGCTTAGATTTATTATGCTGATTAATGTTTCAAGATTAATATATTTGAAATTTGTTTTATATGGTTGACCAGTTTTATTGGTTTTATATGTTTGATAAATTTTATTTTAATTAGTTATATGGAAAATTGTTTACACTTTTTGTATTTTAAGGTTTTCCAAGATAAAGTATGAATGATATTTTGTCTCAATTTTTTTTTTTTACATAGATGTGAATTTCAATATTTATATTTAATTTATTTATATTTTTAATAAAAATGTAAAAACAATATTGTATGGTTATAAAAATGTATATTATTATCAAGCAACAAATAAAATTTGTGTGTGAGAATAAAATATCAATCTACTCATATTCATTTATGGGGATTTTTGAACTCTAGGCTATTTAGCTTTATATGGTGCCACAAACATTTTTTTAGCCTTGAATACTTTACTACCCTCATATCCTCATTCTTACTGTATTGAAATCCCCTGCTTTATATTTCAATAGCTATTTCATTAAAAGTAGAAATTATGAATGCAACTACTAAATTAAATTCTCTTTAATGTGAAAACATAAACATGAAATCCTATAAATATGAAGTTCAATTAGAATGGATTCCAAAGTAAAAGAAGTAAAAGTTGCAATAATTTAGCAGGAATTTTACAAAAATATTTTGAAAGATCACAAAGGGAGAAGAGATGTATTTGTAAAGGATATTTAACAATGTTAAAGTTTTTGGTATCATGGGTATGCATGTGGGAGGAATGAAGGAATGGAGGCAAGTCCCGAATTGAATCCTCAACACCATTTCTTTGCCAATTTTATAATACGCTTTTAATTATTTTTTTTCTTCAGCAAACTGAGGAAATGCCCAAAAATTTACTTAGAAGTTGGATTGAACCATTGTGATGGTTGACCTTCCAATGTAGCCCCTTAAAAATGAAGGTTCTGATGAGGAAGTGGGGCATTTAAAAAAGAGGAGAAAATGAAGAAAGAAAATAACAGAGATGAGAGAAGGAAGCAGTATGCTTGATGATCATAATAGAATAAGACATTGACTTGGTCCCTTAATGAGACAGGATTTTTGTTAAGCCATAGTCATCTGCATTTTCCTACCAGTGAGTAATATTACACCCAATCTGTGTACAACCCACCCTTTTCTAATCAATTCCTTCATGATAAAATCTCCATAAAATCTGGTTTTTCCATTTGGGCTTTACATGGATAAAAATGCTCTATGTTTATGGTTCATTGAAAATCTATGTGGTCAACGAATTACTAAGACTAAGTGTTATGTTCCTATAATTTAAAACATATGTCATCACCTATTTTTATTCAATGGAATAGATGGAAGAAACCCATAGCTCAATCCTCCAATTGCTTGATTGGTGGCATGAAGAGAATAATTAAGTGTTGTGCTACTTGGTCTCCAGAAACATTAGTAAAGAAGCACTATTGGTACTAGATGTTATTCCATGTTAATAATCAACAAGTCGTTCTAGGTTGTGTGAACCTTATGAACTAATCCCCATAGTTCAGTCACTAAAATTGTTTGACTTTTGAGTTGCTAAACACCTACAAGACTTTCCCTCATTCCTTCATTCAATGGATTCAAAGTTGAATTAATAATGCACTAACTCTTGTCCTTTCTTATGAGTTGTGCATTAATTCTTGGTTTAAATGTTGTATAAATGCATTACAAAATAAATTTCTACTTCCATACTATATATTCCCCTAGTTAAGAATTTCCTTATTCTATCCATTCAAGGCATGGACATTACCTACAACCATTGTGTTGGACAATCGAATTTACCAACAACAAAGTGATTTTAAATTAGTGATTATGTGTTATTTCATGATTGTGATGAGTTCAATTATAATAAGAAGAGTATAACATCTTACATTTTGTTGGGATGTATAGTGATTGAAAAAAAAATATTGTCAATAGAAAAGATGGAATTTAAAATTTTTAATGTTAATTAAATGAATTTAATAAATAAATATTTTTAATTTTTAATTAGTTTATTTAGATATAGCAATGTATAATTGTAACATCCCTTGGTTGATCTTTCATGTAGATAAAAATAAGAAAAAGGTCATGGGATACGTATTCCAAGCTGCATAGTGATTAAAACATCATAATGGGCATCACTTGCAACTTATTAATGGCTATGAAAATTGGCAAAGGCATTGGCAAAGACAAAGAGACAATAAATGGCATTTAATTATGAAAATAAAGGAAAATAGGAGAAAAAAAGATGAAGAGACAAAGATTTGCATGCAAGGGAAATTAAAGGAAAATGAAGAAAAAGGAGATATCAATGATAAAAAGGTGTCAAAGAATCAACTCATGGCTTTTGCACAACTTTTGTCAGTTTAGCATTTGGCTCTCTTACACTCTTGCACAATTAGAGCATTATTGGAGCATGCTTGGAGCACTCTAGCATTCACTTGAAAATGGAGAAGCAAGAAAGGGAAAGCAAGGAAGTGCAAGGAGACAGTTGGATCAACAACTACAACAAGCTTACTTTGCAGGTAACAAGTTGCATGTGTGATCTCCTTGTTGATTTTTGGATGCATGGTATATGCATGTGCTTCCTCAGTTATGTGTTGTCATTGGCATGGAGATTTTCCTAGATTGAAAGTGGTTTCAGCCTTGCCTTGTAATTTCCTGGATAGCTATGGTGTTGTGGGTTTTCCACTTGTTTTTCTGATTGGTTCTTAGGTTCCCTATGGTTGTGGATTGGAACAAACACTTTGGAGCCCTAGAACAACTTGGGTTGAGTTACTAGTTCCTGGAGCCTACAGGTTAGGACAAATTCTCTAGAGCCTTGGGGTTTGAGTTACTAGTCATTGGAGTCACAAGTTGGAACAAACACTCTGGAGCCCTCATTTAGCTATGGGTTGAGTTACTAGTTCTTGGAACCTTGGACAGCTTGGGTAGAGACCGATGTGGTTGATGTTAGTGATTTTTGGATTGTATAAGTGAGATCACTATGGTTGTGGGTTGAGGTGGTTTGGCTTCTAGAAACCCTGGTTGATTTTGATTTGATTTATCCCTTGTGCTCCCACATTCATGCTTGAAATGTGGCACAGGGGTGATTGGATGAAAGAGAGATTTGGTTCAACTAAATCTATGGTCTGGTGGTACGTGGAAGTCCCTGACTTGGTTAACATTTTTATACATTAGTATGAGATATTTTCCTATTGTGATCTATGAGCACTATAATGATTATGTTGGTGATTTTATGGTTGATTTTCCATGGTTTTCATTTTGTTTATATGTTGGTTATATGATATATTCTATCTATGGCTCTTGACACGTTTTGATAAGCTGCTAGATGGTTGATGAATGCATGGAATAACAAGTGTTATTACAACTATCTTGAGAGGGTATTAGACTTTCTTGGTGATTCTCGATGAAGTGCAAACTCTTATGATCATATATGCATTCATGACATGTAGCTTCTATGTTTACTATATGTTTGATGAAATGCATATCATGGATTAGGCATGTCGGGGTCAAGTTATTGCTTGAGCCTTGATTGGTTTCCCTTGTCATCATCTTGTTTTTTTTTTTGGAATGTTACAAGTAGTTTTATGTAGTGGTCTAGAGGCTAGCCTAAATAAGTGGATAAGATCTTAGAACCACTGACAAAAAACTAGAGTTTTTGGGTCATAACTACATGGAAGCATGTCTATGCATGCGGTTGGGACCTCATAAATGCATTGATGTTGTGTTGTGCATGTTTTTGGGGAGTTACCCTTGTGAAAATAACTCTATCTTAGGGATTGATCACCTAGGGTGGTTTCCAATCTCCTAGGTGGTTTGTAGTCCATGAGGAATGTCTGTAAGTTGTCAGTGTGTCAGCCCCACTTCCATAATTGGAAATTGGAGGTTAGGTCATATCATAGTGACATTATTGTCATGTTTACCTTGCCAAGCTGGTAAAAGTGGGTAGATGTGGGAGGAGGTGTTACAAATTGGTATCAAAGTGAGGTTGTAGCACTAGACCTCAGAGTAAAAGTAGATAATCATAAAGGTTTGTGTGTTGGGCATGCAAGTATGATGGTGAATGGTTTTTATATGCATCGAAGTTATATGCATGCCTTTCATTCTATTATTGTTGTGGATACATGCATGATAGATGTTATTTGATTAGTGCAGTCATATGCAAGTGCATCTGCTAGTCATCCATGATAGTTAACTTGTTGTTATATGCATTGTAGTCATATCTATGATGATTATTGTGATTGTGGTTAAGTTCTTGATATTATTATGTATCATGCTAATTTGGATTGGCTTGCACAAATGGTTATGGTTATTATATTCATGTATGCAATAGTATACTTGTGATAATGTGTTGTACTAATAGGGTTTGAGTTATGTAGATGTGATAGCCTCCATTGAGATACACTGAGGTATGATCTTGATTATGTCTTCTATTTGGTTTATCTAACATCATATGATTGCAGGATATAGAACATCAAATATTAGTGGACAACAGTTCAAGTGACTCCCCTTATAGGCTTGATATGAAATTAGTGGAATGGGAAAGGTTAATTGATCAGCAAGGAGAAGAGTACTCTCCTGATATAGTAGATACACTGAGAAGTTTGAAGGAAAAAATTAGAAGTTGTAAGGCAGATAATAACAAGTTGGTTGAGGCATAGGAAAGACTTGCCAAAGCTCAGGAAAAGCAAGCAAAATTTAATGTAGTCATCTTTTAGAGCCTTTCAAATTTGCAAAAGTAGGGACAGTTGAGGATCAATCATGGAAATGAAGAAAAGACAAATGGTGATCCAGGTGGATGTTGGTGGTCACCCACCTATTCCACTGGGCCCCCCACCACTGTCTCTTTCAGTTTTTCAGTTTTGTTAATTGTAGCACAATTTACTATTTTTGGCAGTTTTTCGGGTCTTGAACTTTCGGAGCCGTTTTGAGGCCACAAAAAACGTTTTCTTTTGCCCTAAACGAGGTATTGTGCACGTCAAATGGAGATTGTATGCCAAAGTTACGACATCGGGAAGTTGATGTACCAATTTACTAAAACGGGGCCCATAGTTTTGGCACTTCATCTCTTAGGGTTAGGTTTTTGGATGTTTAGGGTTTTCCATTGCTTCTCAATAATAAATAGGTCTTCGAGCCCCATTGTAACACAATTTAGAGGCATGTAGTACCACATCTCTTCTCAGAGATAAGATAACATCAGTCAAGCTAGTCTTATTTCCATTATGTTTGTAAGCATATTTCAATATTTGATATTAATGAAATGAAGTGTTATTTCTATTGCATCTCTATATTTATGGTTATATATGTAATTTGTTGCATTCCTTTTTAAGTTTGGATCAGTGGTATCCAGAGAGTTTTCTCTTTATTTTATTTTTCTTTGCATGTCCCCAATGAGGTCGGGATATAAGGAGTTGGGCTCAAAGTGGTCAAACCTTTACGAGCCCAGCCTCATAAATCTCGACAGCCTCCCATGGCGGAAGAGAAGAAAGATGAAGGGGCAGGAGATCCTTTCAAAATCTTGCTCAAAGAAGCCCTCGAATGACAGAGGAACGCGATGATGGACAACTTTTCCCAGATCCTTTAGTGACTACCCAAAGGCGACGCATATCCTTTCAGCAGCTACTCTGGAAGCGCCACACCCTTCAAGGTACAACTTAACTTTGACATCCCCATATTTGAAGGTCAAATAGATGTGAACGCTGTAGAAAAAAGGTTAAATATGCTAGAATGAAATTTTTTTCTTCATGATTTTTTCATCCAGGAAAATATTATTTTAACACTTCTCAAAGATGCCCCTCATGTTAAGGACTGGTGGGAAATCTACTGTGAGAAGAAGGATGAAAGTACACCCTCACTATTTTCAGCCGCACCCACTTGGAATTCATTTTTGGGTGCCATCAAGGAGTAGTATTACCTTGTCGAGATCTATGAGGATAAATACATAAAGTGGATCACACTGCAATAGGGAAGGGACCAAGACATGTTAGAGTTTACCAATGTTTCCATACAAAGTTGGGTATTAAGGATTCTGAGCAACATTGGGCACTCAAGTACCGCCACTGCCTACACATGTACATCCATGAGGATATGGAGTTGATGGACATCTCCTCAGTCGACACGACATACCTATACACTGTCAAGATTGAGCATAAGTTTAAACAAAAAAAAGAAAGACTTTGGATCTATGAATTCGAAGTAGGGGAAAGGCACCCCCAAACCGCATAGCAAAGGAAAAAGCCAAGGCGGGGAAACCCAGGATAACCCGCTGAAGCTGCAAGCAAATAATAACAACACAAAAATAAAGAAGGACAAGGGAAAGTGGTGCGAGTTCCATAAGAGCTCCACTCATAACACAAGTGTGTGTTGGGCCAAGAGATCACTGGTGGCCGAGTTGAAGGGTTCTGAATCAGACACATGTTTTGACTTTGATTCAAACCGATAAGGGTAATGACAAAGGGAAGTAAATCATTGATGCAGAGCCCAGTGCTACTGTGGCCACCACCAAGATCTAGAAGATTGAGCCTGAAGATCTAGAGGAGGGGGAACGCCTCTTCCACTGACAGATGTGGGTGAAGTGTTCTATACTACAGTTTTGTCGACAGTGGGAGCCAAAAGAACCTCATTTCAACAGAGGTTGTAAAGGGCTTGGGCCTACTGACTGTAGCACATCCATAGCCGTACACCATCGGGTGGCTTCACCAAGGATGAGATCTTCACGTTAGCCAACACTGTCACCTTCCCTATAGCATTAAGCCCTTCACGAATGAGGTATTGTGTGATCTTTCTCCTCTTTAAGTTTGTGATGTATTATTAGGACAACCATACTTGTGGAAGCGACATGTTGTATATGACTCTAGACCTCACTTTGTTATTATTTCTTTGGGTAATAACTTATACAAGATACCGGAGGCAGCCCCGCCTACCATCATCTCTTTGGTCTCTGCTAAGAAATTCAGTAATATCATCTCCCAAAATGGGAAATTTATTTTCTTTCTGATTCACTCTCAAAGTAAGGGGAAGATTGTAGCCACATCCATGACCACTGGGAAGGGTTTCTCCACGCAACAGAAGCAGGTTGATACGACCATGGAAGAATATAGGGACATCTTCTTGTCACCCATTGGGGTACCCTTTCACTTTCAGGTCAAGCATTCGATCGATCTGACTCCTGAAGCACCTCTACCCAATGGGCCAATATATCATCGCTCCATTATGGAAAATGAAGAGATCAAGCAGAAAATACAAGATTTTCTACAAAAGGGCACATCCGACCAAGTTCCTTGCCTTGTGGGAGCCCGATTGTACTTGTATAGAAGAAGGATGGGACCTGGAAGCTTCGCATTGATTATTGGGCACTAAACAAAATCACTGTCAGGAATAGGTATCCAATCACACAAATTGATGACCTTCTGGACCAATTCAATGGGACCAAGTATTTCAGCAAGATTGATATGAAGTTTGGACATCACTAGGTTCCAATAGAGCCCATAGATGTATGGAAGATTGCCTTCAAATCCAAGGAAGGCCTTTTTGAATGGTTATTTATGCCCTTCAGGTTAACAAATTCCCTTGCTACTTTTATGAGGCTATTGGATGACATCTTGCGACCCTTCACCAACTCATTCATGCTTGTTTATCTGGAAAACATCCTCATCTTCAACAAGAGTTGGGAAGAACACTTGAAACACATTTGACAAGTCCTTCGAACCCTTCGGCAACAAAAACTCTAAGCCAACTTGGAGAAATGCACCTTTGGCATGAGTCAGGTCCAAGATTTTTGTTACATGATAGATGAACGTGGTGTGCATGTGGATATGACTAATCAAAGTTATTCAGGATTGGCTAGCCCTGACCACCTTAACAAATATTTTCTTCTTTTTGGGCCTTGAAAATTTTTATCAGAGGTTCATATTGGGATTCTCCCATATCACTTGTCCTTTGATTCAGATTACTAAGGGTGGGGTGAAAGAAATTTTTTTTTGGTCTGAGTCCCAACATAAGGTGTTTGTTGAGTTGAAGCACTGCCTCTATTTGACAACGGTGCTCACATTACGAGACTTGTAACAACCATTTGAACTTGAGACAAATGCCTATGACTATGCTATTGGTGTAGTCCTCACCCAACATGGGAATCTAGTGGACTATCATAGTGAGACACTTTATGATATAATTCAGAAGTACCCTACCTATGGTAAAGAGATGTATTCCATGTGAATGCTTGCCGGCAATGGAAGCATTACATTCTGGGGAAGGACACGGTCATCCACACCAATCACTGACCTGTTTAGTTTATACAGACACAAGGGAAGTTGCAGAACGATCTCTATCAGAAGTTTTCTAGATACCTGCAACAATTCCATTTGAACATTAAATACAAAAAGGGCAGCACCAATCATGTTGTGGTCTCTGCCTCAACAGGCCCCCAGCTGCAAAATTGACTATTATTCTCAACTCTTGTGGCCACGAGACCTCTGGATGGATGCAAAAATACAAAAATGATCCAGAGTTCACCTCCACATACCAGGGCACATTATTATGCTACCTGGTCCACCTTTGTGTTCCTTCAAGTGAGCGTGCCAAACTGATTTGGGAAGCTCACTATAGTCGGCTGCGTCCTTGAAGATATGATGGATGCATTCTGACACAACGAATCAATTCCGGTCTAGATGAACTTCACCTCCTATAATCAGTTGAACCTTTGCACTGGTGATAAGGTCCATGCTATAGCTCTGATCTCATCGAACTGCCATTACTTTTCTTAGATATCTACTTCAATTTTCTACAAGGTTGGATCTTCTTGCAACGAGTTCCACAATTCCATGGTCTGTTCAAACAATTTTGTGTAATCCTTGACTGCAGCTTCTAGTGTAGTCATATCTTCTTTAATAGCAACCTCGCACTGCTCTCTGACTTCCAGAGGAGTGTTTGGCTGCAACTTAAGTTGGAGCTCTGATATCTGTAGCTACAGCTCAAAGCGAACCTTACCAATTTCCTTCTTTGATTCTTTTACCATGACAGCTAACTTCTGGATATTTTCTGCGGAGGCCACATCTGCTGGGATTTGGAGCTCGCGAAACTCACTAAAGACCTGCTCTATTGCTGCTTCGAGCTACTAAGTACGTGCAATGACTTCTTCCCATTCCTTAAGTGCCTACGCTTTTTCCTCGAACATATGCTGGTTGTTAGTGTTTACTTCATGTTACACAACATTTTGTCACTGTCCCTGTACTCCCCAGTTCCTTGATCCTGGAGGACCTGTACAGTGAATCCCCACATGCTTTCCCTTCATGAAGAAACCCCCATTATGTCCCTCTTCATGAGCAAATTAATTCCCCTTTTCACCATTTCCCCTAAAACTTTTGTTTTTCCTTGTTTACAAGACCAGCACTAATGGCCCTTGTCTTCCTCGTGCCAATATGCAGGAATTAGCACTGTCCCTAGCGCTGACTGGAGCGATTGAGTTGTGTTCTAGTCAATCCAGTCCTATTATGGAAAGTTTTTTAAATTAAGAGCTAAAGCTTCCAGCGCTAGAAACTTCGTAACAAAAGTATGGTAAATGGTTTGGTCGGATGGGGTCGAGGATGTCAGTTTGGAATCCTTTCCCCTATAATGATGGAACTAACTCAAGGGATAAGAACTTCTCCCATGAGAAGAGGATCCCTCTCCCATCCATTCATCTTATATAAACATCCCTTCTTCCCAAGCACAAGCTAGTGTTAATGTTGGTGTGCTAGTGCTATTTTGGTTTGGAGTAAACAACGAGCTATTCATAGTTGTAGCTCTCTACTTGTGTGAGGGAGAAGTGTGATTTGGTTTGGAGTGAAGCCTAAAGGGAAGGGCCTTAAAACTATTATTGTTGAGGCCATCATGGAATGCTAGCAGAAGTGTGTGGGAACCTGGTCTTGTCAGAGGAGAACGACAACATTAAGACAATGGTTGTAATCTCTTCTTGATTCAATATATGTGAAACTATCAATCTAATAGTGATTTGCAATATAAATTTATATCCCCAATGTTTAATTATAAATAAATTATGTTATATTGTTTTTTTTCCTAGTGATACAATTTTTCAATTCTATTTGACACTAGAATCACCAATTGTTTAGCGAATATTGGGCTTCTATAATTATTATTTTTAACCAGATCCATAGAAATAATAATATATTTTCTTGCAAGAGTCACCTTAATTCTAAATAGCATTGAATCATAGCAATATGAAGTTTTCGAAAATCTTCCTATAGACTCCAATTCATTTTATGTCAATAATTTACATCAAATGGTGCTCTAGATATGAAGTTTATGTATTCTTTCGTAATGAATGAATGTAAAAAGTGTGAAAGACTTTCTTCTCCAATATTCATTTTAATTTAAACTTAATTTATTCCAATATCACAATACAATGGTCTAATAATTTCACAGAAGGGTCTTATTCAATTGGCATCTAATATTTCACAAAAAATTATAGTGATTTTTTGAAACAATGATCATATTTATTGTGATGTTGGCAGGGCTAAATTCATTTCTTACAGTCTTAAGGGGATATCTCCAATATGAGGTCCCAATTATTCTTCACATCATTTGGGATGAGTCTCCTAAGGTTTCCTGGCCTTCCTGCCATCTTATGCTTTTGTGAATGTTCAAGTTTGGATAGATGAGATATGAAAGGGAAGCACAAACTAATTTCCTTGATGTAATGTACTAAAAATAAACTTTAATGATTATACTTTAAATGAATTTGTACAAATAATTCTACAACAAATTTATAATAAGTATGAATTTTGAGGAAAGAGTGATGGAAACCTCTTATTAAGACACATGACAGCTAAAATATACTAAATATTAATTTTGAAACAATTTACAATCAACAACCATCATAAACAAATACAAAAATCAACAAGAAGTTCTTGGAATATTAAGAGCTTACAACTAACGAAATAGTTCATGAACCAACCACAAATATACAACAATCATATATTATCAAACATAAATGAAGAAAAGTCTTATAGCAATACATAACACATGATAGAAAATCATTGTCGTGCCCCTTCAAGCTTCTAATTATTAGAGATGAACTTTCAATGCCATGTCACAAACTATCTTCAAGAATCCCAATAGTGGGAGTGCATAAAGTTGAAACTAGTCCTCAAGGTTATTACAAGCTTCTCCCTTTAAAAAAAAATTATGCAAAGAGTCTCAAAAACTAAGATCCCCATCTCCTTACTAGAGGTTTATATTTATATAAAATGAGGTGATTGTTCACGTTCCATGACTTCTCACCTTTCCTCCTGTCTAATTTCTAATTTACTTTATGTTCTAATTTTGTTTCATTAAAATTCCAAAATAATCTTTTGAATGAAATAAAAACCTAACATGAGATCAACCCCAAAATTAACAAGGCTTATAATCCTTGGGTCATATGAGTGTGCCAAGCCTTATAATCTACTACAATATATATAAAAAAATCTTGAAATTAAACCTTGATTGATGACTTTGTAGTCACATGTATTAGGCACCATTGTCTTTAGGTCGGCTTAGATTCTATGAGAGAATGAAGTGAGAATTGTGTGCAGCTTAATGGGCTCCACCAGGTGTTATTCAAATGCCTCTTTGGTCAGCTTTATATAAATTTCGATGAGTGTTGATCGTTGTGTGAGAATCATTTCGTATATTTCTTATTCTATATCTTGCTCAAACCTCACCTCTCCTTAGGATCTGATGGATACTAACTTGTGATATTTTATTAGCTTTCTCATCATGATGTGATATTGTTGGTAGTATTCATAGTTTTCATCACATCATTTTCAAGCTTTTCTTGAGTTGGGATGGCAAGTCTGAGTTTAGCTTAATCTCTTTCCCGACTTAGTTCATCTTTGCTTGATAATGCCTTTAGTGAATTAGGGTTTTTTTTAATCCATGCATGCATTATATAAATGGCTAATAAAATTTCCTTGAGTTGCACACATTTTGAATCAAGATGAGTATGACAGCCATATTTTGGAGTTTCCCAAGCTCCTCATATAGATTCTTCACAATGTCTTCTAATGATTTATTCACCTCCAACATTGTGCTCTTACAATATTTGTTGTAAGAGATTGAGGTAGAGAAATCTTAATTTTCTTTCCATAACTTTTTGATTTCATGATGTTCTTTATTCAAGGTCTTATCTTTTTATTTTACCTCTCCCATTAAATATTCAATATTTCTTTTTGTTGTTGAGGAAAAGGTTGTCCTAGTTAAGACTATGGCCAAGGAATTGTCTAAAGTGTTAGACACTATGTTTCTCTCCACGGTTATTGAGATGGATTTTGTTAGCTCTCGAGCTAAATACTTCTCCTTTCGTAGAAAATCCAATTGGTGTTCATGTCAAAGCATAAAATTACCAAGTTCATAACCTGACTATCATCACATATAGTGATTTCCATCTCCCTAATCAACAAATGGCCTCCTATTAATGGCGTGTCATTTGAGGTTGTCAGATCAATATTCATTCTAGGTAAATCAACAGTTCTTGTGTTTTGAGCCTATTATTCTTGTTGTTCTTTTAACCTTGCCTCATTTTGGGCTTGTTTTTCCAGTATTTCACTTTCAAAGCACTCTTATTGCTTTTCTTTCTTTTCTTCTTCCTCCTTTTGTAATCTTTCTCTTTTTTCCCTTACCTTTTGTTTTGCCTCCTCCTCCTCTTTTTTTATCTCTTTATTTATTTAACTTTAGATCTTCTTTTAACGTTTTTCCTTTTCTTTCTTAACAAATTCTTTTTTACTACCCTTTTTATGTATCTTTCTTATCCTCCACATCCTTTACTTTAGAAGATTCTCCTGTTGTAGGATTGGATCCATTCATGTTTCTCAGGGATTCTACAACATTGTAGTAGTTTTTTATTCGTTCTTTGTTTTTCTTGGTTTTTGACTAGTAATACCATTCACATTTACATTTGGAACAATGTGTTAATACCATTCCCCTTGGGTCATATCTATGGAAGTCCAGTCTCCAAACTTGAATAAATCTAGGTTAGTAGCTTATGCCTGTGTTTCCTTATAGTTTTTATATTGTACATCCCTACCTAAAAGGGATATGTAGGCCATGGTTCCTTTTTCAATCATGTCAGCATACCATTGACACCTATAGCCATTTAACATGCAATTTCTTGTAAAATTATCTTGTCGATCATGAATAATGGGAGATGGTGTGGAGGTTTCCATAACCCAAAAACTCTAATATGCATCGACTCTGGTGGGGTGAACAATTCATCAACTTCATTTAATACTTCCTTATCATAATCTCACATACATGGTGAATCATAATCAAATAGGATATGGACAGTGAGAATTTCAAGGATGGAAATTTAACTTGAAGTTTAAAAACTTTGGAAAATCTTACTAGTCCTTGATATATAAACTATAAAATGTTTGGCAATATTTTTGTCAAATAATTGAATTTCTAATGGTTTTATATAGTCTTTATAAAAAATTCTAATTTTTATGGTAGATTCCTATTTTATAATATAATATTTGGGCAAAATAATATTTAAAAAAAATGGAAATTGGTGAATCTTTTTTTTTGTAAAAACATGGAGAATTAGCCCACGTGCCAATATTAGCCCCTAAAATTATCCTAGATATGTAACAATGGTGAATGAAGGCCTCCACCATATTTGTATATGATGTTGTATGCTAGCTATCCCATAACTCCTTGTAGTAAATATGCACAAGTCGAATGTGTGAAGTGAGAGCCCATCCCCACCCTATCACCTCAAACTCACAACTAACACATATGCCATCAAGTAGGTAGGAAGATACGTGGAGTTTTGGTTGCTTCCCTTCTACTATATTTTGAACATTTATTACATTGGATTAGATGGATGTGGAAATAATCTCATCCTAATTGAAGTTGGCCCCATCATCTGAGCATGTATACACAAGTGGAACCAAGCTCTCCTCGAAGAAATTTGTTGTTGCCACACCATTTAGTCTACAACACATAACCATGATCATCTGATATGCTCTTCTAAGTGACTTTGTTTTACATATCATGTTTTGTCTACTTCTAAACTTGTTGGGGTATTACCACCAAATCCTTCAGATATCTTTGTTGTTTACATTAAACTTGTTGTAACTAGCTACTAAGAATGTGATTGGGTGTTTTGGCAACTTGTAGTATTCATCTATCCAAGGATAAGTAAGTGCAACAAATTCATTTCCATGACTACCTATGATGGTCATCTATTTAATATCAATGCACTTGCCTATCCACTCTATAGTATCACCACATGGAAACGTTGTTGGGTGAGAAGCCACTTTATATAAACATGATTTTATGACATTTTGAGACACATTGATGTCCTCCTCCCATTGGGATATTATCTCCTAGAAAACAGTTTATAGAATTCTTACCATTCTAGAGAAATGGATTTATCAATATAGCACTTTTGTATCAGTATAAGTGGGCACTGATGTGATGGAACTTTCTTCGAAATCTACCTGAATAGGTTCTTTTATAGGTCTTCTCTTGGGAGTATTCATCTCTTCAGATGATGATATAACGAAGAACTACAAATCAATTGAACCTAGAAGATCAAAGATATTCATTAGAACATATGAACTAGAAAGCTCTGTTTTCTACGTTTGCTGCAGCTCCGTGCTATGGCCCAAGAGTCCGCCTGCACTTCACCCAATTTCAAACTTGGTGTACAATGTAAAAAAGAAGTACAGTCTGAGGCTAAGAGATGTGTTTTTGCACTAATTAAGGTTGCGATGTGATATGACTTAGTAATGTGCCATAGTGTCGATGTATGGCAACTCAAATATGAAATACATCACAAAATAGTATCACATGCAAAGCGAAACAATTGTGTCATAGAGAAACACTTAAGCCTAGACTAACAAACCAATATGTTATGTGATGCAGGGATGGATTATGGTGTGATTGTGTATCACATTGCAAAATTTCATGGCATGATGAGTAAAGGGTTTTCACTGTAGTGCAATATTAAAAATTAGATTGATAAACAAAATTGTGATGCAACATGCAAAGAGGTGTGACACTTCAATATGAAACGTGATGTGTGCTACACAAAATGGTAATGCAACGATGTGATGTGAAATCACAATGCGCCAACAAGGGTAAATAAAAAGTGGCTACGTGTTGGAGATTGTAATAATATTGATTTATATATGTATATATGTGGAAGGTGAAGGTTGGACATATGAATGATCACATGAAAATAGCGTAACACTTATGGTTTACTAACAAAACAGATGCAAGAGAAGCATGTGCAATATCTACTTGCAACATGGCATGGGTAGGTACGATTGTTAAAACTCCAAGTGACGCAACACAAGATGGAATAGCAAGGATGTTATGAAACCAGCTCAAGAAAGATAGAAAAGATAAATCCACGCCCTAGAATTCAGCCTCTTCGAGGGGGCAACCTCCTTTACATTACTTAAATGAACAATTCTTGGATGATTCAAATGACAAAACCTCCTTTCTATATATAGGAGTCTAAGGAGTCACAATATAATCCAGCCGACCTAACAATAATAATATAAAGCCACAAAAATAACAATAGAGGGATTCTATGGGGCACATAAATAACAATATGGGGGTAATAGGGGCACAACAATATAAATAAGGGGTATAACTACAATAGTAATGGGGTAATCACTAGTATTATAGGGACCCAACATGCCCCTCTCCTTCAAAAAAGTGTTGTCCTCAATGCTTGAGTAGTTCTGGATACTTCTGCATAAAATTCTCATCCTCCCATGTGGAATCTTCAGTGGATAAGTTCTTCCACTTGATAAGATACTCTGAAATTGATCGATTTCGTAGCTGTCGAGTTCTTGTTTCTATGACTGCTTCCGGTTCCAATATAATTTTTCCTTCCTCGTCAAGTTCTGGCAATATTGTTTGAATTGGGAGCTTGTCGCCTATAACCTTCTTTAAACATGAAACATGGAAAACTGGGTGCAATCGAGAAGCTGCAGGAAGCTCCAATTTGTATGCCATAGTACCAATCTTTTGCAACACCTTGTACGGACCATAATACTTTGGTGATAATTTATTATCCTTCTTAGCTTGCTTTAGGGACATTTGCTTATATGGTTGTAGCCGTAGGAATACCCAATCACCTACATCAAAACTTCTTTCACTGCGATGTTGATCTGCCTGTTGTTTCATTCTATTTTGTGCCAACACGAGGTTATCCTTTAAGAGTTGGAGGACTTGTTGTTGATGTTCGATGTGATGTTCCACTGCCTGAACCTTAGAATTTTCTCTTAAATATGATGTGATGGATGGTGGTTGATACCCATAAAGTGCCATAAATGGGGTCATTTTTGTTGCTGTATGGAAGGAAGTGTTATACCACCATTCAGCCAGAGGCAACCATTTGACCCATTGTGTCTGTTTATCAGATACAAAGCAACGAAGATATCCTTCCAAACATTTGTTTACTATCTCAGTTTTCCCATCAGATTGAGGATGATAAGATGAGCTATGAGCTAACTGAGTACCAAGACAAGAAAATAATTATGTCCAAAAATTTCCAGTGAAAATGGGATCTCTGTCACTTACAATAATCTTTGGGTTTCCATGTAGCTTTTGAACTGTTTCCATAAATGCAGTAGAAACTGTACTGGCTTTAAATGGATGTGATAATGCACAAAAGTGTGCATACTTGGTAAGTCTGTCAACTACCACCATGATGACACTCTTTCCCTCAGACTTGGGTAAACCTGTGATAAAATCCATTGAAACCTCCTCCCAACGTTGGCTTGGAATGGATAAAGGTTGTAATAGACCTGGTGTCTTAATTGTTTCAACTTTATTTTGTTGGCAAACCAAACATTCCGCCACAAACTTTTGAATATCTGATTTAAGGCCATCCCAAAAAAATTCCTTCTTAACCCTGTGGTAAGTTTTTAAAAATCCTGAGTGCCCTCCTAAGGGAGAAGTGTGCAATTCCATAAGAATCTTTTGTTTTAGCTGGGAATTCTTACAGAGGTATAAGCGATCTTTGTACCATAACGAATCATTTTGCCAGCTAAATGTATCAGAAGTACTGGAATCTTGTTGTAGCTTTCGAATAAGTGCCCACACTTCTTCGTCATTCTTCCATTCCTCCCTTGCTTCGTTTATCCAATCTGGTTGGATAATAGAAATGGCACACAACAATGCTTCCACATCCTCATCCTTTCTTGAGAGTGCATCTGCCACCACATTTTGCTTCCCTTTTTTGTAGATGATTTCAAAGTCATAACCCAACATCTTTGTGACCCACTTTTGTTGCTCTTCAGAGGATAATCTTTGTTCTAAAAAGTATTTAAGGCTATCATGATCCTTTTTTACCTTGAAGTGTCTTCCCATTAGGTAGGGTCGCCATTTCTTAAGTGCATGGAGTATTGCCAACATTTCCTTCTCATAAATAGCTTTGCTTAAAAACTTTCCCTTGATTGGACGACTTTCAAAAGCAATGGGTCTTTCATCTTGCATTAGAACAACACCAATTCCATTTCCTGAAGCATCACATTCCACAATAAAGGTTTTTGTGAAGTCCGGTGTAGCTAAGACCGGTGCTTGGCACATTGCCTCTTTAAGATGTTCAAAGGCCTTTGTTGCTTCCAGAGTCCATGAAAATGAATCTTTCTTCAATAATGTTGTTAGAGGTGCTGCTATTCTTCCATAATTCTTAACAAACTTGCGATAATACCCTGTCAACCCAAGAAATCCTCGCAGATGCTTTATGGATGTGGGGATTTTCCATTCCTTAATGGCTTTAATTTTGCTAGGGTCTACCTTAACTCCATGAGATACAATATGACCCAAATATTCCACCTCCTGGACTCCAAAGAAACATTTGGATCTTTTTGCATATAATTGTTTCTCCTCCAATAGTTGTAGCACCCTGTCAACATGTTCAACATGATCCTTCCAAGACTTGCTGTAGATTAGTATATCATCAAAAAATACTAACACAAATTTTCTAAGGAATGGTTTGAAAATTGAATTCATCAAACCTTGAAATGTTGAAGGTGCATTGGTAAGGCCAAAAGGCATGACCAAAAATTCATAATGACCCTCATGAGTTCTAAATGCCGTTTTTGAAATGTCTTCAATCTTCATTCTGATTTGATGATATCCTGAACGAAGATCCAACTTGGTGAAGTAAATTGATCCATGCAATTCATCCAGTAATTCATCAATGACAGGAATGGGGAACTTATCTTTAATAGTGAGCTTGTTGAGCTCCCTATAATCCAGACACATGCGACATGATCCATCCTTCTTGTGCACCAATACTACTGGAGCTGAGAAAGAACTTTGACTCGGTTGAATTATACCAGCCTCTAGCATTTCTGCAACCATACGTTCAATTTCACTTTTTTGGACATAGGGATATCTGTACGGCCTGATGTTTGGAGGAACACTTCCTGGAATCAGATGAATAGCATGATCATGATCACGCATAGGTGGGAGACCTTTGGGAGTCTCAAATACCTTGGAATGATTGTCCAAGACTTTTTGGAGATCTGGAGAAATAGATGATTCCAATGTGGAAACATCTAGCGAACATAATTGTGCAATTACACCTCTTTGCTCCTTTTTTAGAAGCTTTGTCATGCCATTAGAGCTGATTATCTTTCCTGGTTTCCCTGCAATACCCCTTAATTCAACTTCCTTTCCTTCGTAGAAAATTTGATGAAAAGTTCTTGAAAATTAAAAGCTATTGTACCCAAGGATTGTAGCCATTGGACTCCTAGTACAACATCAGCACCTCCCATTGGAATGGAAAGCATTGGGCTAGTCAATACATATTCTCCCATGGATAGCTTGATATTATGGCACTTTCCAGAGCAATTTATTGTTCCTCCATTTGCAATCATCACTTGACACTCTGGTGCTGGATATAGGAAGCAATTCAATTCTTTTTCTACCCTACAATGAATAAAATTGTGGGTGCTTCCTGAATCAATCAACACTATTACCTTTTTCTTTTCATTTGTCCTTCTATCTTGATGGTTTGAGGAGTGGTAATTCCCACCAATGCATTACAAGATATGGTCGGATTTATTTGTTCTTCATCTAGGCTTTGTTCCTAGAATATATCCTCTTCTTTTGACCTTTCTTGCTCCTTTTCTTCTTCCTCTTCACAATCTATGTAGAATAATTTCTTCTCAGCACACTTATGACCTTTTGTGTATTTGCTATCACAATTGTAACAAAGCCCTTTTGCTCTTTTTTCTTCCAATTGTTGTGGTGTCAACCTTGTAGGTTGTGGAAGACTATGGGCAACAACACTTCCGTCTTTATAGTTGTGAGTGGTATGCTTCCTAGTTGCCATAATTTTGCTTTCCATTTTTCTTGCTAACTTGAATGCCTTCTCTAATGAATCAGGTTCCCAAAGGCGAACATCATGTTGGATATTATCCTTTAAAGACCCTACGAACACATCAATCCTATGCTCCTCTGGAATATCTTTTACCCTTATGTTCAATTTTTGGAACTCCTCAATGTGCTCCATTATTGAACCCTTTTGTTTGAGACTTATCAATTGGCTAAAAAAAGTGTTGCTTTTTGTATCCTCATAATGTGCTATCAATTCTTCCGTAAAAATTGCCCAAGTGATAAATTGTTTATGAGAACAAAGCCATTGATACCATACAAACTGATTTGGTTCCAAATATACAGTTGCCATACGTACCTTTTGTGCGTTTTGCACATTATTGAGATCGAAGAATTGCTCCATCTGTAATATCCATGTGGCGGGATCCTTGCCATCAAACTTCCTCATATCGATTTTTGGAATATGGTGATTCTTCAATCCAACATTAGCGTCTATGGAATCATGATTAACATTTCTTTTGTTCTCATCATGAGTTTCCTTTACTACCTTTTCACTATTAGTAAGTATTTCTTGTAGAAAATTTGTCAAATCTGTCTTCAAATCTGCCATGCCTGTCTTCAAATTTGTGTTCAAATCTATCTTCAAATTGTCCATCTTAGCTTCCACACCATTTATCTTAGCCTCCACGCCATTTATCTTAGCATCTGTTAACTTTTGTGAGCGTGACATTTGTTGCACTTGTTCTTGTAATTTTGATATATCATGTAGCATTTATTCCTCTTCTTCATGAGCCATGCTAGAGCTTTCAGGTTCCTTACTAGGTGTTTGCATTTTCTTTCCTCAGGGCATCAGTTACTGATAATAATGCTCTACTATGCCCTCTGAATTCCTTCAAAATAAATTTTCAAACCAAGCTTAAGCAAAAATTTAAAAAAAATCTACACACCTTTTTTCACTTTGTAGGAGCTCGATATTGCCTCTGATGTATCTCAGTACTTTCCAATCACCTAGTTCTGAATTTGTGACCTATAGTAGCTCTCTGTTTCCTCTTTCCAATGCCACCAGTCTGATCCAAATTGGATTCTCCAAGAAAGAGTTATGCACAATCTCCCAAGATGACCTGATTATAGACCTTTCCAGAAGAGCGAAGTTGTATTAAGTGCCACCTGTACAATTTTCGATATTTGGTTCTGAAAAATATATACAAGAAACTACAGTCCGTCCTCTTTCTATACCTTCTTATGAGATTTCAATCTGATTCCCAGAGAGAACGTTATGACAATTTTCCCTAGGTCACCTGTTTTGAATGTAATTCAGGAGTCTGCAAAAAGACCAACTTCCTCAGATCATATGTCCGAAAATATCGTGCATAAAGCTCTGAAATGCGGACCCAAGGTTTAGCGCGATTTCTTCTCAGATGGGTTTTTTTTGTGACTTCTGAAACATCACAGAAAAAAAGTTATAGTGAAAATTCTACGATGACCTGTTTGGAGCAGCGAAACCCTAGAATCCAAAGCTCCAATACCAAATGTTATGAAACCAGCTCAAGAAAGATAGAAAAGATAAATCCACGCCTTAGAATTTAGCCTCTTCAAGTGGGCAACCTCCTTTACATTACATAAATGAACAATTCTTGGATGATTCAAATGACAAAACCTCCTTTCTATATATATGAGTCTAAGGAGTCACAATATAATCTAGTCGACCTAACAATAATAATATAAAGCCACAAAAATAACAATAGAGGGATTCTATGGGGCACAGAAATAACAATATGGGGGTAATAGGGGCACAACAATATAAATAAGGGGTATAACTATAATAGTAATGGGGTAATCACTAGTATTATAGGGACCCAACAAAAGATATGCTACCAATCGACATGGTGCAAGAGAGAAAGGAAGGATTAAAATGACATAACATGGTGAAAATGAAATGGAAGGGGGTGATATACGTTGTTATTCCACTATGGAAAGTGCATGGAAAGGGGTGGTATACAAAATGAATTGCAACAAGAAATTGTGATGCATGATTGTGATGTGATGGAATGCACGATTGCGATGTGCCATTCAATTTTTCTAATTTTCTATGTTAACACCTTCCCATTTATTATAGCTCAAGGGTATGAAGAATGGTATTAGGGTCTAGGTTACATAAATTTCTTATATTTTTGGATGAGGCGATCCTAAATTTTGCTCTTGTAAAAAAAATATAGCCTGGTTGTTATAGCTACTACAACACCTTCTTGATGAATTTTTGTCCTTTATTTCCAACAACTTATTTTCATTATTAATTTGCATGAGTAGTTTTTCACTGTGGTCCCTGAAGTAAGAAATATCTTTATTTTTTCTGCAATAGTTTTTCCAACTTCTTTTTGCATATTTTGCATAAATTTTTTGTTTTCTTGAAGAGTTACTTTTGAGATATTTTTTATGTCCTCTAGTGTTATTGAAACTAGCTCTAATATAATGTCCATGGGGCCTTCACTATGGGAGAAATACCATACCACATGCATTCATATTGGGGGATATATATTGAGGAAAAAATGACATAATATATTGGGGGATATATAAGGGTAAAGGATTTTTATATTACCAGGTATAAAAAAGGGAGCTCAAAGTTAATGAAAAATTATAAAGGGGTATAAAAAATGTTAATGAAAAAATGGATACCTACAATATCTAGTGAAAATAGGGGTTTTTTCGTTTGGGAAGGTGTATTGGTTTTGTATTGGTAGGGGGTTAAATAATGTGATTTTTAGAGGTATTTTCCAATATGTAGTCAAATTAAGGGTATTGCTTAGTATGCCACGAACACACGTGATATGTTAGAGGCTCATTCAGTGAAGCCCCCACGGTAATGTATTGTAGTTTTATTTTATTCTTCTTTTTGTAGAAAAATCTAAAAAACTTCTTCATATTTAAGATGGACTCTAGTGATTCCATTGAGGGTGAACCCAAAATAATGTCTCCCTGCTTGTTTATAGGGATCTAATAGAAATTTGTGATAAAAATGTATAACGCCTAATGTTTCATTGCAAATCAATTATCTCATATTGTTTTGTGTCCTAGTGATCTATCTTTTCAATTATATTTGACTTGGGAATCACCAATTATTTAGTGAATTCAAGGCTTATATAATTATTATTTTAACTTGGAACCAGAGAAATAATCATAGCTTTTCTGCGAGAATCACCTTAATTCTAAATAGCACAAAGGCATAACAATATGAAGTTTTTGAAATTCTTCCTTTCTCCCCAATTATAGACTCCATTTTGTTTTTTGTTAATAATTTAGATCAAAAGATGCTCTAGATATGAATTTTATGTATTCTTTCGTAGTGAGTGAATATACAAAGTGTGAAAGACTCACTTCTTCAAGATTCATTTTAATTTAAACTTAATGTATTCCAATATCTAATGTTTGACAAAAAATGATAATGATTTTCTAAAATTTGTTGTGATGTTGACAACTATCATATTTTATAAAACCTCTTATGTTTGACAAAAAATAATAATGATTTTCTAAAATTTGTTGTGATGTTGACAACTATCGTATTTTATAAAACCCCATATATATATATATATATATATATATATATATATATATATATATATATATATATATATATATATATATATATATATATATATATATATATATATATATATATATATAATTTCCTTGAGATTTTAAATATATATCCACTTACACATCTTTAATTCTTTGATAATTTCCTTCACATAAAATGTTAAAATTGATCTTTCACATAAAGAGAGATTTGTATTTATTTTGCTTTTCTTTACCTTGTTAAGAGAAAAATAGAGGTAAAATAATTTTATACTATTATTTTAAAAACAAATCATAATACAAATTTTTAATAATTTTTTATTAAACCTAAGTTTCATACTTACAATCATTAAACTTTCATAGAATTTAAAACATTCCTATGATCATCATATACTCATAAACACTTATCCTTCATAAAATCTAAAACATGCTCGAAAACAAATATTTCAAGTTTAGTTAATATTGAAGTTGAAAATGATGAGTTCTTATCCATTACTCATCTCTCAAAATTACATATAAACTTTGTTAAAGATACTTATTTGCATTTCTTTATCCACATAATGAAGGGATTAGTTGTAAATCTAGCCTTTGAAATTTTCTATTTGTAAATATAGTCTATGAAATTTGCCAAAAGATTATTTGTGGTGAGCACCTTGCAAAATGCCTCATATTGAATACCATAATTTCTCACGAAAAGTGGGTTTGAAAATGAAGAAATAAATAATTGGGTTCTTTTTATTAACCCCTAAAGTAAGAGAATATTGAATCTTTTAAGAAATTCAGTATAAATTCTCATTATAAATACTAGATACCAATTGATCATTGGATTTCAAATATAATAATAACAATTATCGGATTTCAAATATAATAATAACAATTTAACAATTTATGAGAGTTTCACATGGAGGAATTTTTTTTTGGAATACCCTTCATTTTGTCTTACTTATTTTGATTTCAAGAACCATACTTATGGTGAACAAAATACATAATCAAGGTAAAGTATATTGTTATCTTGATTTCAAAGACAATACTTATCTTGATTTCAAAAACAAAATACATAATCAAAGTAAAAATACATAATCAAGGTAAAGTATATTGTGTTAGTATACACTAAAATAACAAAACAGTTCCATTTTTTAGCACACAAGTATTGAGTGCTATTTTACAAGATTGTTTCAGGTGAGACATGGTTGCATATTTATTTTGTAAGAGAAATTTAATGGAATTAAAGATGATATAGATAGGAATTTGCAATCTAGTTCATAAAGATTTAATTGTTTTGTTTAAAAATGTAATGTAATAAATTAAGTAATGTTTTTCGGTACAAATCACATAAGAGAAATTTTTGGCTAACGGGTTTCCAACTAACAAGTGTGGTCATTCATCATTTAGCAAGTGTGGTTCATCATTGATAAACCACACTTATTAGTTCGAAACGCGCCAAAAATTTCTCTTATGTAATTTCTACCAAAAAACTTTACTTAATTCATTATGAATCACAGAAACTTCAACACAAAAATATAATGTAAATTAAGATATTTTTTAATAGCAAATATTTATTAAAAATATATATATTTTATTTTTAAATTAAAAAATGATAGTAACTGTTAAAATTATATAATTAAATTATTTTTTGCCTGATTTAAATTTAAATTTTATTTATAATTATGAGTGGATTGTGATTTTTTATCATTTAAAATATATTTTTCATTACATAAATAGATTTAATATTTTTTTAGAACACCTATATCATAAAAATTATGACTCAAACTTGTAATTAAAAAAATATTTTCTAGATTTCAAATACAATGGCTTAGAAAATATGCCAAAAATTTCCAAAATGTGAAAAATAGTTAGATGATCAGTTATTCCTTAAAAAAAAAAAAAAATTACACTTTGATCGATAATTATACTAAATTTCAGTAATAATTATTCAAAAATCCAAAAAAACCAATTACTTAAATCTACACAAATTTTTTTAACGAAAATTACCAGACGTTCACACAATTTGGTACCAAGAGCCAATAAGGCATAATCAATCTATCTTTCCGGAAAAAGTATCTGACATCCATCGATTTCTAAATTTCCCAATCCGAACCCTTCACCAAAAAAATAGAAGCGAGGCATTGGTATCTCTCAATTAAATTAACCCCAAAAAATACATCGAAAACTGTACTTTCTTAAATGCGTCGAGCCTTCAAGTGATCAGAACCGGCTCTGCAATCCATACAGTAAAACGCATGCAAAAATCACAGGGCAGATACTAAAACGAGGCCGGTCTGTAAAACCCATTCTGCAGCTCTGCGGAGCATTCCAATATTCTCAAACAATACAATCAAATCCCTACCTCAGCCGTGCAATAACAAGATTCCAGGCAATCAAATCCCTACCTCAGCCGTGCCAGAGCAAGATTCCATGCAATCTTCCTGTTTTCTTGAAACCCACAAATCCGTCATTAAAATTATTTACAGTACTTGAATTAATAGCAGTTTCACGGTAGTCTTTGGGTAGTTTAATTGATTATGGCTATAAAAATGATATGATATGTAAGAGGAGATTCAAGATTCAAATTTCTATGGCTAAAAGTTTAAAGTTCAAATCTGATCAAATCTCCATAGCTATAAAAATAACACGTTATGTGCGAGAAGAGTTCAAATCTCATGGCTATAAAAATAATTTGTTATGTGCAAATAAATTCAAAGCTCAAATCCCATATACAGGTGCCTACTAAAAATACAATAACCACCTAAAAAAATACAATGGTAGCGATTGAAAAATATAAAACCAGCCCCAGTCAATTCCTCTGCATAAAGTCTGACTGCTCAAACCTTATTCACCGTTCTTGATCCTGCCCAATAACAGGGAACCAATACTGAAACAAAAAAACAATACAAAAATTGCAAACCCTTTGTAAATCGACTCAATTGAAGTCATCTTGAGAGGCTTCGACGTCGAGAGGATATTGAGGACAGTGAGACTGAATGTAGTGGCAAAAGGAACATCCCAAAAACACAACCAGAAGGGGAATCACAACCTGTGCAATGCCTATTTCTGTAAAATATAAAGCTACAGAGCCTTTCCCCGCTCCTCCTCCCCCTTATAGAAAAGGAAACAGGGGGGTGCATTGAAGGTTCGTTGAAGGTTCCAGAAAGGCCTGAATGCCTCTGACCCATGTTTGTCGTCGCTACTGGTTTACAAGTTCAAATTTCGAATTTGGGCGGGGCGGGTTTACAAGTTCAAAGTTCAAAGTTCAAATTTCGAATTTGAATTTGAATATAAATAAATGGTATTAATGGGTACAATATTGATTCCATGTGATACATCATATCGTATACAGTATTTATCATCAATCGAGCTCGTGTCTTCTGTTTTGTATGAAGACATTTCATGGCCATCAATATCAGAAGAATGGATGGGCCTATGTTACGCATGCCTCCGCGTTTCAATGACCATCAATACAAACAGCGAGATGGATGATCATATCATGAACAGCTCCATAACTATTAACCAGAAAGTGTTTGCCTGAAAATTACGTATACAGATTGATTGGTAAATAGATGTCAAAGTCTTCCCATGTATCAATGTCCTCAGAGGGTGTATTAATGGGTCTATAGAGGTGGAAATAGGGCTTGCCATCGACGAGACCTTGGCGTGAAAATCATCAAATTTGATGGATGAGTGTGTTTTCAAATTTCAGACCAACTGTCCTACGTGCTTCCCAACTTTACTTTCAGAGGAGAATAGACTGTGTCGCTGGTCAGTGTCACACAACCTCTCAATCTGTCCATCATCCCCACGCACTCCAGGCAGTTCCTATTTCAGACCCTATAGCATCATTAATGCTATGTCCTTACCCTCACCTGACAGGAGCTTGACGTCACCGCGAGCACCGATCATGCATCCATGCATCCCTCACCTGACAGGAGCTTGACGTCACCGCGAGCATTGATCATGCATCCATGCATCCATCTCTTATCTTCTGGCGAATACCCCTCACCCAGCTCCGGCGATGCGTGTTCCTGCCCCCCCAGCTCCGGCGATGCGGTGTTCCTGCCCGCCTCCACTTTGGTGTCTTAATGAGGTTTACCAACCCACGCTTCGAGGCTCATAAACTCTGCACCAACCACCCTCAATACACCAACCATCCTCAACACGTTATCGTTATCTGGACTAATCCCGGCAATTCAAAGAGTGCAACCTTCGAACAACCTTCGAACAGGAACATGGCAGAGCTCCGGTGAACAGACGTTGGTGATCCCCTGCAGCACTTCGAAACTGGTAAAGCTCTACCCTTGCACCAAATTGTGCTTTGAATTACGGATTGAAGACCATGAAATTTATATCATAATCTTGTACCCAGCCCCCTCCGGCTATTACTAGCTATCGCCAACCCTTAAAGAGGTTCTGAGCTTATCCTGATAGAACCTCTTTGTCATAATCTGGTTCACCTGCCTTAACAACAAAGAAACCCGCCGTATAAGGGACATGAACCTTCTGGACGAGAATAGTCTCCGTATCGGCTACAATGAAAGGCTGCCTTTCCTTACTCATAGGTTTGAGGGCTGGTATATGCCCGGGATAACGACGCTCCTTAAACACTCATATATTTCACTGCTTGTGGTGAACCACCACCTATGCTGGAATGAATTAATTCCCTCAGTTTGGTATCAATTTCCTCGTTGCTCAGAGGGGACTCTTTTTCAAGCCTACCAACACAATACACTCACAGGAATAACCTTGATAGAACCTCTTTGTCATAATCCGCAATCAACTCCTCTTTGCTTCAATTTACCCCAATGAAATTGAAAAATTTGCACGTAATGTGTCTCTGTACACTTATTAACTCCATTTAAAAAGAATCCTCCTGGAACTGATGGAACTGGGCACATATATAATCTGATTCAAGTTTCTTATTAGTTTTATATCAACCTGTTCAAATACGGCATGCCTTCAATTATTTTCAAGTGAAATTCGACAATGCCAATAATATTCTCAGTGATTTGAATAAATCTCGTCGGAGCGTAAAATCTCAACAATACTACTATGTAGTTAAGCATATTATAAGTAGCATTTAACATCTAGTGAAATATATTAAAAATACCCAGATTAGAAGATTAGTGGGTATAAAATGCCTAGCCAATGTTAAGACGTTGGTGATCCCCTAATCCGGTTCACGTGGCTTAACAACCAAGAAACCCACCATGTAAGGGACATGAACCTTCTGGATGGCTATTACTATTCTGAGCTTATGGCCAACCCTTAAAAAAGCAGATAATAATTAGTCCAGAATACAAACACAAATCCAGAATCTGAAAAATAAACATCAACTGAAACTAGAATTTCTAACCTTACACGTGTGGGTCAACAAATTTGAATCTTCATTAACCTGGAATGATGGGAGATCCAAGGATTCCATTGCTTTACGACAAGCAAAAGTGGCTTGAATTGGTGTCAAGGTCTTCGAGCTCTGTCTTGTCTTTTCTAATTATAATTTCTTATAACAAATACAAAAATAGATCCTCACCTAAATGGTTTGCACCCACTCAGTTAGACTGCCAAGTTCCTTCACACCCAAATCTGTGCTTTCTGCACTTTATATCATCTTCTGCCAAAGGCAAACCGCCCCTTTTTCACTGCCATTGATTCATGGCCTATCATCATAGATTTATGAGCTGTTTTTTGATTAATTAAATTGTTTCATGTCTAGAGGTTATAGGGAAAGTAAACAAAATCTTCTTGAAATTGTTGTATAATTTTAATACTCTGAGTTGTATATCACTACTGGATGAAGACGTGTAGAACTTAAAAAACAAAAGAATTCAGTAAATGATTAACCCACAAGTTATTTTGCATTTTTTATGATTTGCAGAGCATTACCAAACATTTTGGAGGTTGTCCTTATTTTGTGATTATATCACTTCTGGATGCAGACATGCCTAGAACTTAAAAAACAAATCATTTCAGTCAATGATTAACGCACAAGTTATTTGGTTGGTAAGCTATTGCCAATCTTTTTAGCTGTAGTTATAGCTTCAAATGGAATCCGAAGTAGATCAAGTTGTCCTTAAACGAAGTAATTGCAATTTTTTATTTTATTTTAAATATTTTGTTTTATTTGTTTATCAACAAATAAATAGCAATTTGTTTATGTTTACCAAATTGCCACTTTAATAATAGTTTTCAAATTATGTATCATTGAAATATTCTCAATTTTCAATGAAAATTCTAGGGAATGTTCTATTTTAACTTCATAAAAAATGCCTTGTTTTCCGGCAATGATAGGAACATTATAATTAGGCATCTCTACCGTGTCTTCTTTGGAGTCAGACAAATTGTGTTTTTTAAACTGTGTGAATATAGTTCATTAATTTAAAACGATGTTAATTTTATTTATTTTTTATATATTTGAATATATATAAGATGTACACTTTCAATTGTTTTTGTTATTGGGTTTTAGATAGTCTAATTTTTTAGTAATCAAATCTGAATTTGAATTTAATAGCTATAGTTTATGAATGTAAATTTCTAGATGCGCGAAATTTATTTATACTTTTAAAAACTCAATTTATATAATAAATTAGATTATTAAAATTAAATCAAAATATTAAACAGTTATATTGCATTGTTTGTTGAACACAGTTTGAGATAGATTAAGCTTACTGGACTGTAGATAGGGAAGATAACAAAGAGGCTTGAATAATACTGAATTCACCTATTTTGCTAACTCTGTTCTTTCAGCGAATATACTCACGTAGCTCATCTGATTGTTTGGTAAATTAAAACTAGATTTGTGGATGCCACTTCATAAACCCAACAGTGGTATTGGAAAATATTTTGTGTTAAACATACCTTTATATAAAAAGGGTGTGTTAAGTTTTTATCATCTACATAAAAAGTTGAGTTGCAACAAATAGATATGTTTTCTGTCCAGTAACATATTATATATAACTTTTTAAATATATCAAGGATTTAAGTACATTTTATTATATTCC
Organism: Pinus tabuliformis; assembly: GCA_031772625.1. NCBI lineage: Eukaryota > Viridiplantae > Streptophyta > Pinopsida > Pinales > Pinaceae > Pinus > Pinus tabuliformis. The sequence goes on from CM062819.1 coordinate 1,655,466,148, forward strand.
AGTTTTCAAAATTTTAGTGTTTAAGATGGATTTTAGTGTTTATTCTATTATTATGTTGTTCTTTTTAGATTATGATATATGGAGAGCATTAGTGTCTTTACTCTCCTGGTTATGTTTGCAGGGAAAAAATGTGTCCTGTAAATAAATGGCATCCTATTTTTCCTATGTTGAAGAGTCCATAGAGCCCTCCCCCATGGAGTGTGTGGGTTACGAGCAGTATGTGAATCTCCCCAAGCTTAGTGCCATGTGGAAATTCAAGGAATGGTCTAGTTGGTCTAGAGAGGGGTTGGTAAAGGCTGCCTTACAGTCATTGGAGATTACTTTTCGGTTTGTTCCGTCTGTCCTCTATGACACAAGGACTTACATTGACAAAGAGGAATGGAAGAGAAGGCTTGAATCCTTAATTAGTTCCCAGATTGAGTTGATTTCAATGATTTGTGAAAATGACAAGCAGGTTCCCTCTCTTCAATTGTTAGTAAGTAGTGGTGTTCTTGCTAGGAAAGTTTTCCATGAGGTATGGCAGAGACCTGGTGCTTTACCTGTGGTTAGCAAAACAAGTGAAGAGAGCTTACTTCCTTGTTTGGGTACATGGAAAAGCACTGAAGCTATGGTTTCTAGAATATGGCTTGCCATTGAAGGCCATATGCAAAGGACTCCCTTCCCTTTAGGTCTGGGGGAACCAAATATGTCAGGTAAGCCTCTTCTTGAATATGATAGAATCTGCAAGCCAAGATATTTGCACTCTTTAAAACAACATAAAAAGTTCTATAATCCAGAAGATGCCAAACTTTGCAATGTCCTCCAGATCTTTGAGGCCTGGGTATTTGTAGGCCAAGAATTGTTGCAGAGAGTATATGAAAGAATAATCTCTGGGGATTTCGTAGGAGCATCCATAGATTGTTGGATGGTTGAAAGGATGTGGAACATGCTCACAGAAATTGTGAATTTGTTTCTAGTGATGGACCCAGATGATTTCCTTTTCCTTAAACACCAGTTGGAAATTAGCAGCACTAGTACGCTTGCAGGCGCATATTGCCTTTGGTCTGCACCCCTTAGAGACCTTACAAATGCATGCAAGGAACTAAGGCATCTGGTGCCCAAAGTCATGGGTGTTGAGGTTGATCTAAAGGGTGGACCAAGGCTCCAGGAGGCACTTATGCATTTGTTTCATTCACATGGACTTCGCTCACATAACACTTCAGGTGCTTACCATGTTGCAACAATACATGTTCTATTGGCCTTCCAGGCAATAGAGGTCCCGGTGAAAAGGTTTTTCTTCTCATATCAGCAGCTGGTAGTAACAACCATGGGTAGCATTGAAATGAAGGGTCCATCATATCTAGGTGCTTGTGATGCCCCGCGTCAGATATATTTTGAACCACCTTATTTCCCTAGTGTGGATGGTGCAAAGACATTTTTGGGTTACTATTGGCACTAAAAGTCTACAACTATGGTGGATGGTACACTGGAAGATCTACAGACAAATCAAGTGAAGTTTACAAGACAAAGAACAGTGCCTTTAGTTTTTCAATGTATTACCCCAAATTCATACATACACATTTTACATTGACAGTTTTGAATACTATACATAGAATTATATTGGATATAGGATTAGACTCATTTTTGTTCATCCCCATCAGTAGGAGCAATCAATAGAACAGTGCTAGAAATTTGAACAAATTTTTTTTCCCTCTCCAACATGGATAGGATACTAAGGATTCATAGTGTGCAATTCCTCCCTAGTTAAATAGTGTAAAAGATTGTCCAAAATTAAAAAGGTAATTTTTTAAATTATTAAATTTTACGAGTTGTTTCTTTTTTTAATTTTTTAATTCTTTACCTAAATTCTATGATGAGTTTAATGATATTTATATAATTCATTATATAAAAATATTGTAAGAAAAAAATAAATTATATTAATAAAATTATAAAAAAAAACTATAAGTTTTATATGGAAAACGTTGTAAAAAAAAAATTGCATTTCCTGCATTTTCATGATAGCTATTATCAAGTTAGATAATAGGAATTGCAAGGAATGAGAAATAATGCAAAATCAGGATAATGTTATGGAATTCAATCGGAGAGATTTATTTCTGATAGACTATTACAAAAAAAATTGACACTGTTTTGGTTATGGTTAAATAAATTTCTATTCTAGAGATAAATACAGAGAAATTTTAACCATAATTAAAAACCTGTTAACTTCAATATCAAGCCTTCCTACAATTATCTAAGGCTACCTAAACTTTAAATTTAATATGCTTCATAAAATTCAAGTTATTGCTATTTTTTATTTTATTCTAAATATTTTGTTTTATTTGTTTATCGACAAATAAATAGCAATTTGTTTATGTTTACCAAATTGAATTTGGTTGGTAAGCTATTGCCAATTTTTTTCGCTGTAGTTATAGCTTCAAATGGAATCCGAAGTAGATCAAGTTGTCTTTAAACGAAGTAATTGTAATATTTTAGTTTATTTTAAATATTTTGTTTTATTTGTTTATCAACAAATAAATAGCAATTTGTTTATGTTTACCAAATTGCCACTTTAATAATAGTTCTCAAATTATGTATCATTTGAAATATTCTCAATTTTCTATGAAAATTCGAGGGAATGTTCTATTTTAACTTCATAAAAAATGCCTTGTTTTCCGGCAATGATATGAACATTATAATTAGGCATCTCTACCGTGTCTTCTTTGGAGTAAGACAAATTGTGTTTTTCAAACTGTGTGAATATATATAAGATGTACACTTTCAATTGTTTTTGTTATTGGGTTTTAGATAGTCTAATTTTTTAGTAATCAAATTTGAATTTGAATTTAATAGCTATAGTTTATGAATGTAAATTTCTAGATGTGCGAAATTTATTTATACTTTTAAAAACTCAATTTATATAATAAATTAGATTATTAAAATTAAATCAAAATATTAAACAATTATATTGCATTGTTTGTCGAACACAGTTTGAGATAGATTAAGCTTACTGAACTGTAGATAGGGAAGATAACAGAGAGGCTTGAATATTACTGAATTCACCTATTTTGCTAACTCTGTTCTTTCAGCGAATATACTCAAGTAGCTCATCTGATTGTTTGGTAAACTGAAACTAGATTTGTGGATGCCACTTCATAAACGCAATAGTGGTATTGGAAAATATTTTGTCATCATTCTAAATAAATACCTTTGTTTTTATATGGCACCTTTTAAAACGAGGATACCCAATGTCCCAACAATGGAATTCGAACAAACATAAGACATCTTTCTTTTGTTTGTTTTAGTTGTAAATGCCACACTTGTTTTTAGCACTTGGTTTATATATGTAAATATATCTATATCTATATATATATATATATATATATATATATATATATATATATATATATATATATATATATATATATATATATATATATATATATATATATATGTGTGTGTGTGTGTGTGTGTTGGGGGCGTGTTTATATCTGTATGATATAAGTCATAAAGCTGTCATGTTAAGTGAAACACAACTTTAGTAATAAAAACATTATAAACAATATCTTAACCATATATCTCATCATCAACTAATCTAAATTATAAATTAACTATAATATCTAATCCCTCTTTTTATTTTCCAAGAGCTGCCCATCCCAGCGGCAGCTAAAGTATAATATTACTTCCAGTTTCTGAAAAGGAATGCTTGCTCGGTAAATGAGTTTAATGTGCAGGGTGTTTGAAAGAAAGTTGCAAATATGGTTGTAAGTGTTAATGTACACGGTTATAGTTGAGACCAAAGGTAAAGCGCCCCAACTTTCATCCCAACCCAACTAAATTATAATATAGGTGCAGTTGCTGAAAAGGAGTACTGTCCTAAAAAATGAGTCCTCAAAAATGAGTTTAATGACCATGGTATTAGAGGGAAGGTAGTAGATATACCTATAAGGGTTAATGTACATAGTTATAATTGTGGCTGAAGATAATAATTAATTAATTTTATTTTTTTTGGGTAAAATTTAACGATTTTTGTTTTTTTATAAGATTGTAAGTTTTTTATTAAATTATATTCAAAATTTTTATAATGCAATTTTTTATTGGGTAAATTATATTTTTGAATGTATAAATAAATTTAGTTCTTCAATACTAATTTGTTTTAGTGAGATTGTAAATTTTAGTCAAATTATTTATAGTATAGTATCATTTATAAAATACGTTGTTCTTTAATCATATAAGTTTAAATTTAGAATATTGATAATGCATATTGCTTATAATCATTCTCACTTCTAATATCTATAATTTGGCTTAACACTTATCATTTTCTTGCAGATTGACACACGGTTCGCACACTTGTGCAGAGCCTAACCCCGCGGTTTACAGAGAACAAAAACAATCAATTGTAATTTTTCTTTCGTGGGTGACTGGCAACCTTTAGTGAATTGCCCTCACCTCTGCAATTTTTTTCCATATAGTTCAGATTGTTTTAATAATCAATATTAGTAGGGCAATTACTTAGCCTTTACTTTAAAATTTTTACCTTTCACACATAGCTTAATTAAGGGGAAAAGTAAGTGCCCATAATCCACACATTTTTTCAATTTGTTTTGCTATTTTACCAAGTCACATAGCTTAATTAGCAAAGGAGTAAGTGGCCCATAATTCACTCATATTTTTTACTAACCAAAGCATCTTTACTTCATTAGCATTGGGACTATGAACTGGTGTTATTAAAGAAAGGGAGTAGCCCCTGCTTCCCTTGCGTCTTTTAGACGATCCTGGGCTTGCATCTGAAATCTTTCTCAAAGCACTTAGTTTTTCATCTCCCTTTTTAGGCTCACATAGTGTAATAGGAAGGAAGTAAGTGGCCCATCAACCACACATTATTTTATTTGCAGGTAAGGAACAAACATAATTTAGTGTAAGTAGACGAATTTGAAAAGGATCATCGAATATCCACATGACTACAAACTTTGTATGTTCACTTTATCACTTACACACACATTTCACTACACACACTAAGCTACTCTAAACTTTGAACAAAGGGAATAAAGTGTAAAAACCTTTTGTACTTAGTTTATTTAAGCTTAATTTTTTACACCATAAGTGAAGGAAGACATGTAAAAGCAATCATAACTTGAACAAACTAATTTTTCCCACATGGGCCACAAAATAATTTATAGTTTAGGTTAGGACTGTTGGGGGTAGGCATCCAATAAGCCGCCATGGTCATGTTACATTTTGAAACATAGAAGTTGTCTTTTAGGGTGCTTCAAATCCTTCAATCAGTCCACGGAAAAGACAACCCAGGCAGCGCAGAGACCCGATTCAGAGGGGGTTCAGCTTAGGCTCAGTGCGTGCGGTCCTATATGGGGCTACCCAACCTGTATAATGCTCGGTATTGATAACTGATTACCAAGAAGATAAAGACTCGACTGCCTCCGTGAGACGAAGGTATCCTATTGGCCAAATTTTAGGGCATCTTTCCCTATAGGTGGAGGTGTGGGAAGCACTAAAGCCTCATTCAATACCTTGGTTGATTCTTTTCATTGCTGGAAGCGTCACCAGTTCTTTCGGGATGTAGCCCCAGTACTCGTCATTGTTTGGCTGATGGAAGCGTCACTAGTTCTTTCGGGACATTGCCCTAGTACCCGTCATTTTTTTGGCTGCTGGAAGTGTCACCAGTTCTTTCGGGATGTAGCCCCAATACCCGTCACAAAAGATATCTTCACAAGGCCCAGTTACTTATAGAGTGGAAAGGACGAATAGGTCTTCATAGGACCTTTTATCATACACAAAAGAAGCTAAAATATTTTCCTTGTTTGATTGATCACATAGCTTAACTTAAAGGGAAAGTAACACTTTATTTTTCATTTTGCTTTATGTATGTAATTTCTTTTTATACACATTCCTCTCCTCACCACAAAAGTGACACACATTCCATTTTAAGAATACATAAATACTTTACTTTTTCATATTAAGAATAACAAGACAATGCTACACAAAACATTCCAATTCTTCTTTCACCTTAATATACATTAAAATAAATTCTACAAATAAAAATTGAAATGAAACATTTTTTTTAACTGATTTAAAATGAATTATTGGATAATTTGTTATTTATTTTGATATTTTTTGGGTAGAAAAATTGGAGGAATTATCTTTTGTGACATATTTTATGATATGTCTTAATTTTGAGATTTAGAATTTAAAGCCCTCTAAAGTTATTTTGGGATATGAAATGAGTGAAATCTTTGAGAGCATATCTCTCTACCTCTTGATGTCGTTTTACACACCAATTCTAGCTTTCAAACAATGTGAAAATCACCTCAATCAAATTTCATATGCAGAAGATATGCCTCCCACAAGTTCAGCTAACTTGTTCATACGGTGGTACCAAGTGGACACTGCATCAACGCCATTACTTAGATATGTGGAGTTAGTCATGTGTGGACATTCAAGAAGATCCTAAAAGGTCCAAAACCGTAACACTAATAGTGGCTTGAAAAATGTGAAAACCCTAAACCTTAAATAGTTTCCAAGCTATGTTAAATACTACGTCACAAGGAAGAGAAGGGGTTCCATCTTTTTAGGATTGTATTAAAACATAGTTGAGCACAACATCTAGGAGTGGGATTTGAGATCAAAACAAAGGAGAAAGATAATATGCAACAACCATATAGACAACAATGTCATAGGCAACTCGATAGTCAATACCCCTTTCTTTGTATTTGTATTTCCATAATTAAATAAAAAAGAGTAGAGTATAAGCCTCACCTTCTAATTAGGTTTTCTTTTATATGATATCCCCTGAGTTATATCTTGTATTAAATTATATGATTTTTATATTCACTTTCATTTTTTTCTTTTATGGGTTTCAATATTTATATGTATTTAACACTAACGAAGTGTTGAGACATGTGAAAACCCTAATCTGAAATCATTATCAACCTATGTTAAACACCAGGTGACTAGAAAGAGGGGGTTCCATCTTTCTAGCATTGTATTGTATCGTGGTAGAGTAGAGCATCTAAGAGTTAGATTTAAGAGCATAACATAAGAACCATTTAGAATGCAATGTGAAAAAAAACTCTGTAATAAATACTCATTTTTTTGTATGTAAAGTTTTATAATTAAATAAAATATAATAGAATATAAGTCTGTTTTTTAATTAGATTTCTCTGATATCATATTTTATAAATTACATCTTTTATTAAATCATATAACTAATATTTCCATTTACTTACTATTTTTTAAAATTATTTTCAAATATTTGAATAATAAAATAATAAACAAAATTAAAATTCAAAAAATAAATTAAATAATAAAAATTCAAAAATGACAATGTAGGCTATAATAAATTACTTCGGGTGAATATCTACAATAATTTATATATTGTTTCACAATAACTTAAACTTAATATTAGTTTTTGAAAAATTCACTCTCAACTTTCAATACCATGACATCTCATGGTGAAGACCTCTCCAATCTACTTATGTAAAAAACGAAAAAATGAGGGGTATTATTAGACTCGAGAAGCCTCAACCTATGCTTTTACACTTAAAAGTTACCTTTCTCAATGACTCATTATCATCTATAACCACATAACTTGAGATTTGGTAAAGGACTCTCCATAATCTACTTAATTAAAAAAGAGGGGTGTTATTAGGCTAAATAAGCCTCTAACCTAAGCTTCTAATAAAGAAAAGATGCGAGGTGCATCAGCTTATGTTAAGTTGGTTCATTGTTTAATATTAAGTATGTAAGCTAGGGTGAGCAATGATATTATGGGGACGACTAACTTAAATTCTTTTTTTTGCTGAAGCAAGATTCGTACCTTCTATTCATTAGAAACAAAGAAACAAATTACATATAATACAACTACCCAAAGAGACCTGAGGGACATAGAGTCAACTATCCACTCAGGGCTTGGGTACCAAGTCTGGGCCACGGGCCCACAAATTTAACTGTGAGACCTTCAAAATACAAACAAAAGCCTAAACTGGCCAATTCGTTTGCAAAGTTCTGACAGATGAGACGCAAATCGGAGCAAAAAAAGGCATATTCTTAGATTCCAAAAATGGACCCGATGAAATAATAGAAACCATACTAGACGGATTTCGAGTCTGAATGGTGGAATAAACTTCGCGCATGTGAATCTCCCGAAATCCACCAATTCCAACCTCAAGGCTCAACATGCACGGAAGATAACAGTGAATCCAAACCCGAATTCAAAATAACCCAAAATTGCCACCAGCCCCCAGTAGCCCGCGAGATCTCCCGCAATTCAGTCCCTGGCAGAGTCCCTTTGATACGAACAATCTTGACCGTTGATCCACAGAAAGAAATCCAATGGAAGAGCATAATATTGCATCGAACAAGTGGACGAGACGTTAGTGTGCGATGGAGGGTGGTTTTCCAAACCCTCTCTCTGCCACGTGTAGGATGTTGGATGGGATCGCTGCAAAATCGCTAAAACCGTTTCCCACTCTAGAGTGATGCGAACATCCAAAAACCGCCAAGGAAGCGGTTTTACTCTACGAGGCCCAAAAATGTAAAGATTCCGGTTGCCGGTAAAACAAGGATTCCTTCCACGCCTGCTCAACTTTCTTGCCTGAACTTGGATCCCAGAAAAGAAGAGAGGCTCTCCATTAATTAAAGAACTATGGTATCTGCTGCACTCATGCCAATGAATAGTGATGTTCATCTGACTGACTCTAGGTATTTTAGCAGCCAACCTGTGATTTCCATAGAAACAACTATTGTATTTTATTGAGTTCTTCTTGTGGTAATGACTCTACTCCTCCCGTGGTTCCCTATATCAAAAAGCCTTCCAGATATAGGTTTTCTTTATCAATAATTTCTTGTAGTTCATGATCCTCCAGGTCCATCACATTTTGGGTCATTTCCTGATCCATCTCCAGCTCTGCATCACTCATTATGGCTTCCTTCTGATAATCGATGTCCTGTGTGTTTTCCCGGTTTTCTTTAGATTCCTTGTCCGCAGGACTTCCTTCCATTGCTTGACCTTCTTTTGAGATCTCTTCATCTTCCTCAAGCACTTGGAATTTGTTTCGACTGATTTGTTGACCTTCATCTTGATGTTGTTTTGGTCCTCTTTTTCTGCCCTTTCCACGATTCACCACTTTATGAAATCTGTATGTTTCCTTCATTGTGTTATTTTTGCTCTTGCTTACTACTTTACTGAGTGGAAAATCTCTGAAAAGGTGTCCATGTTCATGACATCTGCAACATCTGAACGGAATGTGCTCATAATCTACTGTTTGCACCCATTCTTCATCAAAAACTTCCAAGATCACCTCATCCGGTAGAGCTCCCGATAAATCCATTTCCACACATATTTTGGCAAAGGAAGTATATTTTTCTTTTGTTGTGGCTTCAGAAGCTTTAACAAAACGACCTAATTTATTGCCGATAGTGGTTAAGGATTCATTTTTCTAGTAATCAAGAGGTAGAGAATAGAGCCTTACCCAGACCGATATTGAAGTAAAATCTAAACTAAAACATTATGAGTTTTTATTTTAAATGTTAATATTAGTTGTTTTAAATCAATGCCACCCTTTATTCTTCAAGGATGATGGTTATAGGCTTTGGCTTTTTAGCTAGAGGAACTAGATTGCAAAATGAGGTGTGGTTTGGTGAGACTTGTCTTTTTGAGCTAGTTGATCCTATTCTTTCCTAGTCGAGTCCCTATCCTATACTATAACATTACTAAGTCACCACCACCGTGTATTTTTTTCTTAAAAATGATTTAATAGAGGGGATTTCCTCTTGTCTTAATTCACAAAATTTTTTTAGTGCTTTTACTCTTGATATTGGGGGGTTTCTTCGGGAGAGGTTTTATGTCTCACCCTTTCATCCCTATTTGAAGGGACCCATTAGCACACCGTCTTATGTGCTAGTGTTAGGTAGTTCCCTTTGACCCATTCCAGCTCAGCGACTCATCACAAGTCGCCCCTCGACAATAACATGGTGGCCCCACCTGCAGAAAGAATTCATATGTCATACATGGTTAGTCTAAACTTGTCAAAGATATTTAATCTTATTAATGACCCAATTTCTTATGATCTTACTTATTGTACAATGTCATCTAAGATCCCTTGAATATTACTTAATCCCAAAGTGGTTTACGTGAAAAGTATAAAATATTTACTTAAAAATGAGACTTCCGTGCTTAGTACACTATGCATTGATCAAGACCATAATATTTACTCAAACTAAATTATTTTCAATGCAATTTGTACAGGTATTTTAAGAATGAATAAGTGGGGGAAGATTTACGAGTTGGAAGTTGAAGACCCGGAAGATATGATACAATTTTCAGCAGAAGACTTAACATGGACAGAGATTGGGGGGGACCAAGTTCCGGTGATTCCATATTGTCGACTTGATGATTTCATAAGTGGAGAGGAATCAAATGAAAGTGCACCCACTCAATTTCTTCTTAAGAAACATCGAAGTAGAGGAATAGAGGATATCACACACACCAATTACTCAACATACCTGGAGTACAGTGTGTGAGTCTCTATATGCTTTTTCAAGATACCTCTAATTTTTTCAATATGCATAAATATTATATCTAATTTGTAGTAATTTTTTTACATACAGTTATTGGTGTTCATATGGTCCACAGTCAACAAGGATAATTAGGAGTGCATCATCAGATCCAAAGACAAACCGCAATCGACATGAAAGTATTAAAGTTGGTTGCCAATGTCACTTCTTTGTGCGATGACTTCAAATGAGACCAGATGATGTTGTAATAATATATACTGCATGTAGACATATTGATAAATCCAATGTTATTTTTCATGGGACAGATGCAATCGGTAGGCCCATGAGGTTCAATTATGCACCACATTTAAGTTGGGATATGCGATCTAGTGTCCAACATTTCGTTAAAAGAGGTTTTAATGTTACAATGATATGGGACAAGCTCATCTCTGATGTGAAGGATGGATCTGGTGAGTTATACACAGGGATACCTCGAGATACATACATGAAAAGAAAAGATATAAGTAACATTTACAATGATATCATAAGGCTAGAGTATGCTAAAGATCAAAGTGATCCAAAGAGTGTAGAGTGGTGGTATAAGGAAAACCCAGAGAGTTTTTTCTTCTACAAAAAACAAGATCTTGTTGAAAATATCCCTTTTATCATAGGCATACAAACAAAGTGGATGTGTTCAATGATGCTGAAATACTCTCACAATAATATTATCTCAATGGATTCAACCTTTAGTACAAATAAGTACAAGGTGAGTACATATTTATCCTAAATCCGATTCATTTATTTAACCTCATATTAATGCATGTATCTTATATAAATATAATTATGCACATTTTTTGTAATGCAGTATCAACTTTACACCTTAATGGTTTTCGACGAAAATCACAATGGGGTTCGAATAGCTTGGGTGATATCATCACGCAATACTATAGCTGATCTTTCTAAATGGATGTTGGCCTTACTTGCAATTGGAAACAAAGAGTGACCAGATTGGCATGTTCTTGCCTTCATCACAGATGATGCTACTGCCGAAATTGAAGCATTGAGGTGATGTGTTTATTATTTTTACAAGAGGCATAAAAAATATTGTTAATGTATAATCTCACTAAAACTTATGTTATTGCAGGTCTTCGATCAAGTGAAAAGTATTATTATGTGTGTGGCATGTTCGTCGTGCATGGTTGAAAGATGTTGGAAACAAGGTCCAAGGGAGGGAAAACCAAATAAGCATTTTTCGTGGTTTAGGAGAAATCATGCACATGTGTAAAGATGATGAATCTGTGAGAAAGAAAGTTGAAGGCTTATTTGAAGAATTGAGTGAACAAAAAAGATTTTTGGAATATTTTAGAAATACTTGGTTAGCCAACGACAAAATATGTAAGCTTCTTATTGGTGGTTTTAATGACTCTATTTTTCATGTCATATGATACTTATTAATATATAACTAATAAATTTCTTTCTACAGATATGTGGGAAAAAGCATACAAAAATTTTCCACATTCAAATCGAGATACGAACAATGCCATTGAATCTTACCATCGGTATATCAAGGAAAGGTACCTATGTGAGAAACACAATGCATGCCATAGAAGGGTTGATTGGTTAATCTGTGTTTTGTTGACAAAGGTTGTATTATATTACAATCATAAGCACCGTTTAAAAGAAGCTGGTTTTGTACGACCCAGAAAAATACAGGAACAATTGAATTCATCCAAGTGTAGAGCTAAGAAAATCCCAAATGAAGATTGTGTGCCTGATGAAAAGAGTAATGACTATTGGGTTCGTAGGCAAAATAAGGATACTCATGACATTTGGTACAATGTCATATATAAGGGTCCTAATCTACACTTCTACAATTGCAATTGGGCCCTGAATGGAAATATCTGTAAACATGTATTGAAAGTTGAGATGTTAGTGAGTAACACTATTTTGGGTGAAAATGTAGCACCTGGTGTCGCTGATCCCAGGACAGAAAGGCCTAGAATTTTATTTGATTTGAATGAAACACCTATATTGGGCCCAGAAATCCAAATAGAGCTTTTGCCATGTTTTGATTCTCCTCCCAATCTGAATTATCATAATGAAACAAGCATTGATAATTTAGAGAATTTCTCATACAATGCTGAATCGACCAATGTACGAAAAGATAGTTCATTCTCTGAACATGATGAGATGAAACATGTTAACTCATCAACCCTTGAGAAATTGAGATCCATAATACCTACAAACTTGGAACAGGAATATGCATTGAACAACTTGCTAGACAAAGCATGTCAAGAATACAACAAAATGTTTTTCAATACTATAACTCCATCCAAGATCACTACCAAGAGAAAACATAGTTTCTTGAGTCCAATAAATAAAAAGAGGCGATGTGGTCGCAAGTCAAAATCAGGGACAGATAATCTACAATTTGAAAGGGTTGGACGAGTTCATGCAAGGAAAAAAAGAATGGATGAACAATTGGAGTCATCTTCTCAAAATCAAAGAATGTGGACCACGCGCCTGAGATAATGCAAGATTCTATTATACTCAATATTGGTATCGAAATTTCATGCTATGCATTGTTTTACGTTAAATGCGATATATTAGCATGTTCATCACATTTGCATGACTATATGAACTATTTTTATTGTTACAACTGAGGGACGCACATCTTACAACATTCCAAATTGTCGAATTCGTTTATTTGATGAACATGCTATTGAAAAAAGATCTAGCATTGGGAACACTGCTTCAGCCATTAACACCCCAATATACTCCCCAAGGGTGCTCTCCCCTATTGTTGAACCAATTAGGATGTATCATCGCCCACACCCACCACCTTTTTCCTCCATAAATTCTTCCATGCCTATAACCACCTCTGTAATACCTTCCCAATGCTCACCCTACCCTCCAGTCATCCACCATTCTCATTTTTTCAATCGTCCACCCTTAACATTCCAATTTCCCCCCCTAGGTTAATCCCCCGGCCTACAGTGATTCCCACTATCGTACAACCGGTGGGGGTGTATTGTCGCCCACACCCACTACCTTTTCCCTATTTAACACCCACCATGCCTTTATCCAGCACCCCTGAACCATGCTTATATCCGTCACCAAGTGCTCCGCCATCTACCCAGGAAGGGCTGTCTTCTCCATTGCCTAAAATCCTCACGGTGAGAATGGGTATTTGATCAAAATATCATCATGAATTAATGAAATTGATTATATGTCTTTCAATTTTTACAACTAATTAATTATTGTAATTTTTTGCAGAGATATCAATTTGGAAATCCACCTGGGAGTGCCAAGAGGGACGAGGGTGACTTATAGACCCATACTTTAGATCGATCATGATGTTGTTTTTCCATTATGTCATTTATGGGCATGAGATTCCATTATTTATGTTGGAAATGAAGTTCTATTTTGTAAAAAAGAAACATGTATAGTTGGACCTATTTTGAATAAAAATACATAAATTTATACTTGTGTTGACGACAACATCTTCATTGAATTTTAAATCCTTATGTGGATGTGATGTTATATTCTATCAATGTTACATTACTTTTGATGAATAGTTGTAATAGATTTCTCTTTTATTATTTACAAATTATCAAGTTTATAAGTTAAGTTACTTTTATATTTATATCTTATTTGATGTTTAAAATGTAATCTTAAGACTTATACCTCGCACCTCAAGATTAATCTGTCTAAAAATACATATGCCTTTCAAACTTGATACTAGATAATAAAACAATAACCACACATTACAATCCAATATCACTTTAAAAATATTCTTACCAAGTCTCTTAACAAATATGTAACCGTAGATATTTTTATCATAAGCTACCATACAATAACGACTCTTAAGTATAAACAAAATATATATCGAAAAAAAATATGAAAACTTAAACATATTTTCACATCCTCGACCTTAGAATATTCATTTATTTCTTTACATATGAATTATAGTTTATAGTTTATGTTCATATTCCATAGATTTTACATGTGAGAATCAACCCATTTAATAAACATGTACTTGTTATTTAACCTCTTTAACATTTATTGATTTTTTTTTGTTTTATGGGGTTAAGGGTGTGATTGGGGAAGAGGGAATATTAAGATTACCAAAATAAAATTACAATTGAAATAGTAAGGAAGTATAACGTTAAAAGTTGTAAATTTAAATTTTGAAATGGTTAATATTCTAAAGTGAAATGTTGATTTTTAAGAGTGGAAATATCGATGGATAGAAGTATGTATTTGGAATCAAAAAATGTGAATTCCGTTAATTTCAAACCTCCAAACTGCGAATTTTGATTTGTAAAGCGTTGAGTGTCATGTTTTGTTTCAAAAATATATATTTTGATTTCAAAGTTGTTAATTTAAATTAAAAAATAGTGAATTTCAAAGTAGCTGTTTTGAAGTGTAAATTTGGATTTTCAAAGTAGTGATATTGGTTTTCAAAATGCCAATTTTTAAGATAATTTCAAATTACAAAAACGAGATGCATATACGTAATATATGCACATATACAGAAATTGCGCATATCTTCCGTATATCCCTAACTTTTCTCTATGTGCATATCTTCCGTATATGCACGTCGTTCATGTATCTGCATCATAGATGTGCAAATTCCATATACAGAAATTGCGCATATATGGAAACTGTGCATATATAGAAGATGTGCGCATCACCCCAAGAAACTCACCTAGGTTGCATATCGGTGATGCTCGGGAACATTACAAATTCAACAAAATAGTTGGATAAATGGTGGATGAATGAAACAAACGCTGCATATTCAAGCTAGATAACCACTTCTACTATGATTGACCCCAGACATGGGTGAACACCCCCAGACTACAAGGCTTTTAACCACCAATTACTCACAGTTTGAGGATAAGGTGATAATGGAGAAGACTGACCACACCAACAGATGCACATGACCCTGTGATACAAATCTGGCTGTGTTGTAAATGGATTTGACCCTTCTGGTGCTCTGCAGTCCCCCTCTGAGTAGGTGGCGTGAAATACCAATGGAACCATAACCATTGAATGCTCTGATCAAATAAGCAGTGTCCTGCTTCCTCCTCGGCCATGCTGTAGATTAATTGCGGCTGCTACGGAAGATGTGCGCATATACAGAAACTATGCATATACGGAAGATATGCATGCATCTCTTCCGTATATGCCCAATTTCTGTATATGGAATTTGCGCATCTGCGACGCAGATACACGAACGACGTGCACAATCGAGAGGTATGCACATACAGGAAAGTTAGGAATATACAGAAGATATGCGCATGTCTTCCGTATATCCCTAACTTTCCTATATGTGCACATCATCCGTATATGCACAGTTTCTGTATATGCGCAGTTTCTGTAACATAAACGAAGATACATGAGGGACGTGCATATACGGAAGATATGCACATAGATGAAAGTTAGGGATAAACAGAAGACATGTGCATATCTTCCGTATATGCCCAGTTTTCGTATATGCGCACATCTTCTGTATATGCACAGTTTCCGTATATGCACAATTTTTGTATATGGAATTTGTGCATATACGCTGCAGAAGCATAAACGAAGATGTGTACAAATTCCATATACAGAAATTGTACATATACAAAAATTGTGCATATACGAAATATGTTCGCATATATGGAAACTGGGCATATACGGAAGACATGCGCATGTCTTCCGTATATCCCTAACTTTCCTGTATGTGCATACCTCTCAATTATGCACGTCATTCATGTATCTGCGTCGTAGATGCACAAATTCCATATACAAAAATTGGGCATATATGGAAACTGTGCATATATGGCAGAGATGCGTGCATATCTTCCATATATAAACAGTTTTCGTATATGCCCAATTTCTGTATATGAAATTTGCGCATCTGCGATGCAGATACACGAACAATGTGCATAATCAAGAGGTATGCATATACAGGAAAGTTAGGGATATACGGAATGCATGCGCATGTCTTCCGTATATGCCTAGTTTCCGTATATGCGCACATCTTCCGTATATGCACAGTTTCCGTATACGCACAGTTTCTGTATATGGAATTTGTACACATCTTCATTTATGTTACAGAAACTGCGCATATACGGAAACTGTGCATATACGGAAGATGTGCACATATACAGAAGATATGCGCGTCTCTTCCGTATATGCACAGTTTCCGTATATGTGCAATTTCTGTATATGGAATTTGCGTATCTGCGATGCAGATACATGAACAACGTGCATAATCGAGAGGTATGCACATACAAGAAAGTTAGAGATATACATAAGACATGCGCATGTCTTCTATATATGCCCAGTTTCCGTATGTGCACAAATCTTCCGTATATGCACAGTTTCCGTATATGCGCAGTTTCTGTAACATAAACGAAGATACAAGAACAACGTGCATATACGGAAGATAAGCACATACAGGAAAGTTAGGGATATACGGAAGACATGTGCACATCTTCTGTATATGCACAGTTTCCATATATGTGCAATTTATGTATATGGAATTTGCGCATATACGATGTAGAAACATAAACGAAGATGTGTACAAATTCAATATACAAAAATTGCGCATATAGGGAAGATGTGTGCATATACGGAAACTGGGCATATACGGAAGATATGTGCATGTCTTCTGTATATGCCTAACTTTCCTGTATGTGCATACCTCTCGATTATGCATGTCGTTCGCGTATCTGCATCGCAGATGCGCAAATTCCATATACAGAAATTGCGCATATACGGAAACTGTGCATATACGGAAGAGACGCGCATAACTTCCGTATATGCCCAGTTTCCGTATATGCACAGTTTCCGTATATGCGCAGTTTCTGTAACATAAACGAAGATGTGTACAAATTCCATATACAGAAATTGCGCATATATGGAAACTGTGCATATACAAAAGTTGTGTGCATATACGGAAACTGGGGATATACGGAAGATATGCGCATCTCTTCCGTATATGCCTAATTTTCCTTTATGTGCATACATCTCGATTATGCACGTCGTTCATGTATCTGAATCGTATACGTGCAAATTCAATATACAGAAACTGCGCATATACGAAAACTGTGCATATACGGAAGATATGCACGCATCTCTTCCGTATATGCATAGTTTCCGTATATGCCCAATTTCTGTATATGGAATTTGCGCATCTGCGATGCAGATACATGAACGATGTACATAATCAAGAGGTATGCACATACAGGGAGGTTAGGCATATATGGAAGACATGCGCATATCTTCCGTATATGCCTAGTTTCTGTATATGCGCACATCTTTCGTACATGCACAGTTTCCGTATATGCGCAATTTCTGTATATGGAATTTGTACACATCCTCGTTTATGTTACAGAAATTGCACATATACGGAAACTGTGCATATACGGAAGATGTGCGCATATACGGAAACTGAGCATATACGGAAGATATGCACGGCTCTTCTGTATATGCACAGTTTCCGTATATGCCCAATTTCTATATATGGAATTTGCGCATCTGCGATGCAGATACAAAAACGATGTGCATAATCGAGAGGTATGCACATATAGGAAGTTAGGGATATACAGAAGACATGCGCATGTCTTCCGTATATGTCCAGTTTTCGTATATACGCACATCTTCCGTATATGCACAGTTTCTGTATATGCGCAGTTTCTGTATATGAAATTTGTACACATCTTCGTTTATGTTACAGAAACTGCGCATATACGGAAACTGTGTATATATGGAAGATGTGCGCATATACGGAAACTGGGCATATACAAAAGATATGCGCGTCTCTTCCGTATATGCAAAGTTTCCGTATATGCGCAATTTCTTTATATGGAATTTGCGCATCTGTGATGCAGATACACGAATGACGTGCATAAACGAGAGGTATGCACATACAAGAAAGTTAGGGATATACGGAAGACATGCACATGTCTTACGTATACGCCCAGTTTCCGTATATGCGCACATCTTCCGTATATGCACAGTTTCCGTATATGTGCAGTTTCTGTAACATAAATGAAGATACATGAACGACATGCATATACGAAAGATATGCACATACAGGAAAGTTAGGGATATATAGAAGACATACGCATGTCTTCCGTATATGCCCAGTTTCCGTATGTCCGCACATCTTCCGTATATGCACAGTTTCCGTATATACGCAGTTTCTGTAACATAAACAAAGATACACGAACGACTTGCATAATTGAGAGGTATGCACATACAGGAAAGTTAGGCATATACGGAAGACATGCGCATATCTTCCTTATATGCCCAGTTTCCGTATATGCGCACATCTTCCGTATATGCACAGTTTCTGTATATGTGCAATTTCTATATATGGAATTTGCGGATATATGATGCAGAAGCATAAACGAAGATGTGTACAAATTCCATATACAGAAATTGCGCATATACGGAAATTGTGCATATACGGAAGATGTGCGCATATACGGAAACTGGGCATATATGGAAGATATGTGCATGTCTTTCGTATATGCCTAACTTTCCTGTATGTGGATACCTCTCGATTATACACGTCGTTTGCGTATCTGCATCGTAGATGCGCAAATTCCATATAAAGAAATTGCGCATATACGGAAACTGTGCATATACGGAAGAGACGCGCATATCTTCCGTATATGCTCAGTTTCCGTATATACGCACATCTTCCGTATATGCACAGTTTCCGTATATGTGCAGTTTCTGTAACATAAACGAAGATGTGTACAAATTCCATATACAGAAATTGTGCATATACGGAAACTGTGCATATACGTAAATTGGGCATATATGGAAGATATGCGCATGTCTTCCGTATATCCCTAACTTTCCTGTATGTGCATACCTCTTGATTATGCACATCATTCGTGTATCTACATCGCAGATGCGCAAATTCCATATACAGAAATTGGGCATATACAGAAACTATGCATATACAGAAGATATGCATTCATCTCTTCCATATATGCACAATTTCAGTATATGCCCAATTTCTGTATATGAAATTTGCGCATCTGCGATGCAGATACAAGAATGATGTGCATAATCGAGAGGTATGCACATACAGGAAAGTTAGGGATATACGGAAGACATGCGCATATCTTCCGTATATGCCCAGTTTCCGTATATGCGCACATCTTCCGTATATGCACAGTTTCCGTATATGTGCAATTTCTGTATATGGAATTTGTACACATCTTTGTTTATGCTTCTGCATCGTATATGCACAAATTCCATATACATAAATTGTGCATATATGGAAACTGTGCATATACCGAAGATGTGCGCATATACAAAAACTGGGCATATACGGAAGATATGCTCATGTCTTCCATATATCCCTAACTTTCCTGTATGTGCATATCTTCCGTATATGCATGTCGTTAATGTATCTTCATTTATGTTACAGAAACTACACATATACGGAAACTGTGCATATACGGAAGATGTGCGCATATATGGAAACTGGGCATATACGGAAGACATGCGCATGTCTTCCGTATATCCGTAACCTTTCTGTATGTGCATACCTCTCGATTATGTACGTCGTTCATGTATCTGCATCGCAGATGCGCAAATTCCATATACAGAAATTGGGCATATATGGAAACTGTGCATATATGAAAGAGATGCACGCATATCTTCTGTATATGCACAGTTTTCGTATATCCGCAATTTCTGTATATTGAATTTGCGCGTATACGATGCAGATACATGAACGACGTGCATAATCGAGAGGTATGCACATACAGGAAAGTTAGGGATATACGGAAGACATGCGCATGTGTTCCGTATATGCACACATCTTCCGTATATGTATAGTTTCCGTATATGTGCAATTTTTGTATATGGAATTTGTACACATCTTCGTTTATGTGATAGAAACTGTGGATATACGGAAACTGTGCATATACAGTAGATGTGTGCATATATGGAAACTGGGAATATACAGAAGATATGGGCGTGTTTTCTATATATGCAGAGTTTCCATATATGCGCAATTTCTGTATATGGAATTTGCGTATTTGCAATGCAGATACACGAAATGAGGTGCATAATCGAGAGGTATGCACATACAGGAAATTTAGGCATATACGGAAAACATGCACATATCTTCCGTATATGCCCAGTTTCCGTATATGCGCACATCTTCCGTATATGCACAGTTTCTGTAACATAAACGAAGATACATGAACGACGTGCATATACGGAAGATATGCACATACAAGAAAGTTAGGGATATACGGAAGACATGCGCATATCTTCCGTATATGCCCAGTTTCCGTATATGCGCACATCTTCCGTATATGCACAGTTTTTGTATATGCGCAATTTCTGTATATGGAATTTGTACACATCTTCGTTTATGCTTCTGCATCGTATATGCGGAAATTCCATATACATAAATTGCGCATATACGGAAACTGTGCATATACGGAGACTGGCATATACGAAAGATATGTGCATGTCTTTCGTATATCCCTAACTTTTCTGTATGTGCATATCTTCCGTATATGCACGTCCCTCATGTATCTTTGTTTATGTTACAGAAACTGCGCATAGAAGGAAACTGTGCATATACGGAAGATGTGTGCATATACGGAAACTTGGCATATACGGAGGATATGCGCATGTCTTCCGTATATGCCTAACTTTCCTGTATGTGCATACCTCTTGATTATGCACGTCAGTTGTGTATCTGCATCGCAGATGTGCAAATTTCATATACAGAAATTGCGCATATACGGAAAGTGTGCTTATACAGAAGAGACGCGCATATCTTCCGTATATGACCAATTTCCATATATGCGCACATCTTCCGTATATGCACAGTTTCCGTATATGCACAGTTTTTGTAACATAAACGAAGATGTGTACAAATTCCATATACAGAAATTGCGCATATACGGAAACTGTGCATATACGGAAGATGTGCGCATATACGGAAACTGGGCATATACGGAAGATATGCGCATGTCTTCCGTATATCCCTAACTTTCCTGTATGTGCATACCTCTCGATTATGCACGTCGTTCATGTATCTGAATCTTATACGTGCAAATTCAATATACAGAAATTGCGCATATACGGAAACTGTGCATATATAGAAGATATGCGTGCATTTCTTCCGTATATGCACAGTTTCTATATATGCCCAATTTTTGTATATGGAATTTGAGCATCTGCGATGCAGATACACAAAATACGTGCATAATCGAGAGGTATGCACATACAAAAAAGTTAGGCATATAAGGAAGACATGGGCATATCTTCCGTATATGCCCAGTTTCCGTATATGCGCACATCTTTCGTATATGCACAGTTTTCGTATATGCACAATTTCTGTATATGGAATTTGTACACATCTTCGTTTATGATTATGCATTGTATATGCACAAATTCCATATACATATATTCGCATATAGGGAAACTGTGCATATACGGAAGATGTGCGCATATACAGAAACTGGGCATATACGAAAGATATGCGCATGTCTTCCGTACATCCCTAATTTTCATGTATGTGCATATCTTCCGTATATCCCTAACTTTCCTGTATGTGCATACCTCTCGATTATGCACGTCGTTCGTGTATCTGCATCGCAGATATGCAAATTCCATATACAGAAATTGGGCATATATGGAAATTGTGCATATACAGAAGAGATGCACGCATATCTTCCGTATATGCACAATTTCCGTATATTCACAATTTCTATATATTGAATTTGCATGTATACGATGCAGATACATGAACGATGTGCATAATCGAGAGGTATGCACATATAGGAAAGCTAGGGATATACGAAGACATACGCATGTTTTCCGTAAATGCCCAGTTTCCGTATATGCGCACATCTTCTGTATATGCACAGTTTCCGTATATGCGTAATTTTTGTATATGGAATTTGTACACATCTCCATTTATGTTACAGAAACTGTGCATATACGGAAATTGTGCATATACGGAAGATGTGCGCATATACGGAAACTGGGCATATACGAAAGATATGGGCATGTCTTCCGTATATGCACAGTTTCCGTATATGCACAATTTCTGTATATGGACTTTGCGCATCTGCGATGCAGATACACGAATGACATGGTTAATCGAGAAGTATGCACATACAGGAAAATTGGGCATATACGGAAGACATGCGCATATCTTCCGTATATGCCAAGTTTCCGTATATGCGCACATCTTCTGTATATGCACAGTTTCCGTATATGTGCAGTTTCTGTAACATAAAAGAAGATACATGAGGGACGTGCATATACGGAAGATATGCACATACAGGAAAGTTAGGGATATACGGAAGACATGCGCATATCTTCCGTATATGCCCAGTTTCCGTATATGCGCACATTTTTCGTATATGCACAGTTTCCGTATATGCGCAATTTCTGTATATGGAATTTGTACACATCTTCGTTTATGCTTCTGCATCATATATGCGCAAATTTCATATACATAAATTGTGCATATACGAAAACTGTGCATATACAGAAACTGGGCATATACGAAGGACATGCGCATGTCTTCCGTATATCCCTAACTTTCTTGTATGTGCATATATTGCATATATGCACATCATTCATGTATCTTCGTTTATGTTACAGAAATTGCGCATATACGGAAACTGTGCATATACGGAATATGTGCGCATATACGGAAACTGTCCATATACGGAAGATATGCGCATGTCTTTCGTATATCCCTAACTTTCCTGTATATGCATACCTCTCGATTATGCACGTCGTTCATGTATCTGCATCGCAGATGCGCAAATTCCATATACAGAAATTGCGCATATACGGAAACTATGCATATACGGAAGAGATGCACACATATCTTTCGTATATGCACAGTTTGCGTATATGCACAATTTCTGTATATTGAATTTGCGCGTATACAATGCAAATACATGAACGATGTGTATATACAGAAGATATGCTCCAGGTTCTGGCCTATAGTGGGTCTGTGGTCTTGTTATGCTGAGGGTCGTGATGGTAGGCTAGTCTATGCAATTGGTGGCAAGCTTTTAATTGCCCCTGAGTTTCAAATTGGGCTGCACTCTCAGGCCCGTCTTGAGCGAACGAAGAGGTCCCTTGTGTTGTTCTATAGCCCTCCAGCCATTGCCCCTAGTCTCATTGTGCGCTCCCCTCACCGCCTCAACATGGTGCGTCAGAGTATGAGGAGTCGCTCCGGGGGACGCCGAGGTAGCCGAAGGCGTTCGAAGGTTAGCGGTTATGTGGATCCTGCCCTGCCTCCCGTTACTATCCCCTCCTCTTGGTGGTTTCGCCTCCTCATAGCCCTTCTCGTAGGCCGACCCCGAACAGTGCATTCCAGACCACTCACTTCAAATTTCAGAGCAATCTCAGTAGGCCAATGATCACCGCTCATATACAAATTATAATAATTTAATATTGGCTATACAAATTATAATGTTTAATTTTGAGAAATAAATATTTATTTTGAAAATATTTAAAAAAAATCAAACATTTAATTAAATTACTCATTAAATAATCTAAATTAATTTAGACACAATAATTTTATATACAATTTATCTGAACTTATAATTTATAACCTAAATAACCAGAACTAAACTACCTTATAACAATTATTAATGTATTATTTTCAATTTATTATTTATAATAAAACTTAAAAAATATTAACCAATATTTAATAACTCAAACTAACTTCTCAAATTAATTACATAACCTCAGATGATTTCACAATATCGTATGGATTTTCATTCAGTTATGAAAGTAAATTCAATATAGAATCTAGGATGAAAAGTTATGTATCATAATAACATGGAATGAATGTTGCTATAAACATTAATCACAGTGTAAATTATTTATAACAATATGGAATCAGTGTTGCTTTTAATATTAATTACAGATTAAATGGATAAAAAGTTATTTTATCATAATAACGGAATGAATGTTGCTTTAAACAGTAATCACATATATAAATTATTTATAACAATAATATAGAATCAATGTTGCTTTTAAATGTAAATTATTTATAATAATCACATGGAACCAAATTTGCCTTCAACATTAATCACATGTTTTTACAACCCGAATTTTCTAAAAACCTATAAATAAATTAAAAAAAAACATTATTTTATTATTTATTTAGTATTCCACACACAAAAGCATTTGACCCATTATCATTGGTTTAGGCCGGACTCATCTAAGTCCACATTGTAAAAGCCATTCGCATTTGTTTAATGTTTTTTTTAAAGAATTATCATATATATAATAATGGCTAAAAGTTTATTAATGATTATTGGTTAGAATTTTCTAAATTAATATTAATTTTAGTTATAATTTTTTACAACTAAATAACCAGAACTAAACTACCTTATAACAATTATTAATGTATTATTTTCAATTTATTATTTATAATAAAACTTAAAAAATATTAACCAATATTTAATAACTCAAACTAACTTCTCAAATTAATTACATAACCTCAGATGATTTCACAATATCGTATGGATTTTCATTCAGTTATGAAAGTAAATTCAATATAGAATCTAGGATGAAAAGTTATGTATCATAATAACATGGAATGAATGTTGCTATAAACATTAATCACAGTGTAAATTATTTATAACAATATGGAATCAGTGTTGCTTTTAATATTAATTACAGATTAAATGGATAAAAAGTTATTTTATCATAATAACGGAATGAATGTTGCTTTAAACAGTAATCACATATATAAATTATTTATAACAATAATATAGAATCAATGTTGCTTTTAAATGTAAATTATTTATAATAATCACATGGAACCAAATTTTCCTTCAACATTAATCACATGTTTTTACAACCCGAATTTTCTAAAAACCTATAAATAAATAAAAAAACAAAACATTATTTTATTATTTATTTAGTATTCCACACACAAAAGCATTTGACCCATTATCATTGGTTTAGGCCGGACTCATCTAAGTCCACATTGTAAAAGCCATTTGCATTTGTTTAATGTTTTTTTTAAAGAATTATCATATATATAATAATGGCTAAAAGTTTATTAATGATTATTGGTTAGAATTTTCTAAATTAATATTAATTTTAGTTATAATTTTTTACAATTTTTTTTTTAATTTAGATAATATTGTTTTAATTTTTATATGAAGTTAGGAGATGTTAAATTAATTATATTATTAAAAAAATATATAATTAATAGAAGTTTTTAGGTTATTAATAATTAGGGTTCCAAAGATTTATATATTTCATAAAAACAAAATTAAGATGTAAATTTGTAAATTTAATATTTAAATTTTATCTTTCATGATATCTTTTTTCTGTAATAGAAGTTTTTGCTAGCATTTTAATTTTATGATATCTTCCTTATTGCTTCTTAGAGCATTAAGTATGGGCTTGGAATAATAACTAGATGATATATATTTGCACTATGTGGTGGACAATACAGAAAGCAAGGAGATATGGTGTGATATCAAATGATTAGAGGTTTTTCTAGAGAGAATGCAAAAATACATGCACACGTGGAGAGATATCTATTAGATAATGTCATTATTGGAGATAGGGGAGAGCTAAGGTGTTTCTAAGAAGTGGAAGCAATATATGACATCACCTTTAGTGAGTGTGTAAAGGTAGTGTGAGAGTCATACATCATGAACCATGAAAACTAGTCGTAAATACCTAGAAATAAAGTAACACAATTGATGTGTTACATCATAGAAAATGTTCCCATGAAATGATTGACAATATCAAAAGTGACATAACATTATTATAATGACACCCATGATAATCTTATTTGACACAAATAAGATGGTGTCTCCCGGAATGAAGGGCGACTAGAAAAGATAAACCTTGATAAAGGAAATAGAGAGCAAATTCTTTTTATTTTTATGTCCATCATTAACTAAACCACATGATTTAAATTTTGTAAGTAAGAATAAAGATAATTTAAAGATAATTTAACAAGCTCAAACAGTTCAAGGATCAGTGATAAGTACTAGCTAGGAATCTAGTTTAGTTGGATTCTCTACATCAATCACATCTTCGTGAGGTACAATAAATGCAAGTAGCTTGGAGTATAATGTTCTAATGAAGTGTGTAATATTGAAAAAGGTAGCATTGTAAAAACTTTAGTATTTGTCCGTGTGGGACGGGAATGAAAAGCAACGGAGGTGGTCATTAGATTGGGAAAAAAAATTGAAATGACACTTACCTATAATTTAATTTTATGTTTCAAAGATGATGAAAATACCTAAATACGAACATGTATTTGTTGCCCATTACAAGGTTGAAAAGAGTTATTTTACAGTCCTAATGCAATTCAGAAGAGGACAATCACATAAGATTACAAATAATCAGATCTGGGATTCGATTGACTAAATTAATGATCACTTAGTTATATTATTGGATAATTTATGTTGTCGTAAGGATTGTTTAAATATTTTTTTGTAAAAATTACTTTGGTATATTTGCAAATGAGACACCGTTATTGTCAAAAGTTTTAAGAGATGGCATGTGAGGATATTATCTCATGTGAGGATATAGGCTAATAGTGAATTTTTATTTATTTACTTTTAAATTTATTGTTGTTTGTCGGAGCAAATGTTAAAGGGAATCCATGCTCGTTAGATTTTAGACTATTAATAATGGATATAAATGATGTTATCCTATATATGAAAATTAAGATTAAAACTTTATATCAACCGAAAAAGAATGAAATAATTTAGAAACTCACGAGGTTGTTACTCTATTGTTCATAATTTTTTTAAATATAAATTTGTTAATAATTCATTTCTTAAATAATTTTGCATTTTTTAATCTAAAAAATATATGTATTGTTTATATTTTTTTCTGACTATATATAAATAGTCTATTAGTTAATATAAATCGGGAGTATGTTTTAAGTTATTTCTGTTTGGTTGAGAGTTTGTTTTTCTAGGACATAAAGAAATAGGTTATCAGTCACAAGTAATTCTAGCTAGCTTCCATATTTTTTTAAACAATCACCTTGTATTTGCTAATAACATCAAGTAATGACTATCCCACTATTAATTTGACAACTAATAATTCCTCACTTTACAACAATAAAATAAAAAAATTGAATTGTTGAATTAATATTTAATAATACTTTTAATTATACCCATGAAAATTTGATAATGCTCCTAATTATATTTGATAGTGCTTCTAATTAAATATTTTTCCTGTAACCATTTCTCTATCAATATAAATTTGAATAGATTAGCATTATAAACATATGAGGGGCACAATAAACAACCTCCTGCAACATCTTATGCCGTCCCACAACAGTACAGAAAGTAGTTGACATCTTCTTTTCAACAATTACATGTTTGATCTTGAAATATCAAATAAATCTATCTAATAAGCAAATTCAATGACAAAGGTTGGTCAAACAAATCCACATATTAAGAAAATTCAATGACAAGCTTGTTCGCCAGAGTATATTTCCAAATATTCAATGTTGATTTCAAAGATTTGACAGCGAGGATATTTCTTTCACCAATTGCAAGGCTGATCTTGCAATATGCAGGTAAATACATATATTATGTAAATTCAATAACAAGGTTGTTCTCCCAAGTATATTTGCAGAAATTTAAGATTTATTTCTAAGATTTGAGCTTGTAACTTCCTCCAATCACAGCTTGCTGGAATGTTTAGCCTCAAAGTAGCAAACCTAGTGGGTTTAGTGAGAGCAATGCTAGTTGAGTATATATGCTCTATGTATTGTTTGCGTGACTTGAACCCACTTGCTTTCAAGTACTTTGGCATGATTTTGGTCCTTTTAACCATAGCATCAACATTTATCTTTTTTGTTTTCTGTGGAAATTAAAACATTATCAATAAATATCAAAATCCACATAGATGTAATGAAAATATGCAGACCATGTAACGAATATGAAAAGACAATGCATTGACTAGCTATCAATAAATATCAAAATCTATATAGATATAATGAGAATATGGGGAACATGTAACGAATATGAAAAGAAAATGCATTAACTAGTCATAAAAAAAATGTCAATGTTATTATGAGCTAAGATATGTAGTATATAACTTACCTCTCTTAATTTATCTTGAAGTCTAGGTGAATGCCGCAATGGTTGAGGAGAATGTGATTTTTGCTGAGTATCATTTCCACCATCATACATGTGCAAAGGTGTTTTAGGAGATGTATATTCATTACTCTGAACATTAGATTATACATAGATATAAGTATTACTCAAATAGAATTAAATGTAAAAATATGATAAATTTATAAGAGTATAAATAAATATAATCTTACCTTGCATTGTGACATTGGACGTGAATATGGTTCTAGCATTTGAACCATTT
Source organism: Pinus tabuliformis (assembly GCA_031772625.1). Classification (NCBI taxonomy): domain Eukaryota; kingdom Viridiplantae; phylum Streptophyta; class Pinopsida; order Pinales; family Pinaceae; genus Pinus; species Pinus tabuliformis. The sequence continues at coordinate 1,655,495,023 of CM062819.1, forward strand.
CATTTCCATTCTTCTTAAGACTTCGACAAGGGGTTTTCATTGATTTTGATGGTTCCAAAGGGAACACATGCACCATAAATAAGAAATAACACACATACACATATAATCAAAACAAATCAAGGATAACGATATATAATACAAAACCTCCATTTCTCATCCCATCATTATGGTAAAACATAACAATTTATATATTAATGTTTTTAGTGGAATAGGTTATATGGATTAAAAACTTACTGGCCCAATAACCCCTTGAAAACCTTCAAATCTAGGTGAGCGCTATAATAGTTGGTGGCTTGAACTTGGGGAATTTTGTTGATTAGGCTATGCATATCAATAACAATGAGAAATTAGTATACAATTATAATAAATATAAATATTATTTAATGTTAAAATGTCTAAAAAATTAATATATGCAAAAAAATGGACTCAACTGTGTTGTCATTGTCCTGATTAGTTTCATCAAAGTTTAATATATGGTTGTGCCCATCTAATCCTTCTTCCCCCACATCATCAGGAACCTCAGTCCTTACTTTCTCTTTTAAAGCAATTTCTATGCGCTTTATTGTCTCCATACGTCTACGAGGTAGACTCTGATCCCAACGTTGAATTTTTTCTCAAATCCTTTTCTTTGAAGTGTCATTAAGCTGATCAAATGTAACAACTGACTGTGAAAACAAGTTTCAATGAATTTAGTCCACAACAATAAATTAATATTAATAAAAAACATATACAGATAAATACTAATAAATACTTACAGCTGAAAGAATTTCTTCATTGACAATATTAATAAAAAAGCATATACAAATAAATACTAATAAATACTTACAGCTGAAAGAATTTCTTCATTGACAAATCTTTTATATGCTTGTTGTCGTGCACGACATAGCCTTGCATCTAAATCATATTGTATTTTGGCATTTTGCCTTTTAACTGCACTTGTAGATTTGACCGCCCATGTAGCATTTGCATCTCTTACTCGACCTCTTTGACGTGGATGAATTGGTGGGAGATTGTGGGTGGTAGCCCGATGATGATTAAGGCCAGATAGCTTAGATCAACTCAAGTTCCCCGCACAGCCACCAACAAGACAAGTGAACACTTGCTTTGTGCCTTTGATAGTTACCTCCCATTCATGTCTATTTTCCTCCATTTTCTTACTTCCTTATAAATGAATATGTAAACAATAGTGTTGTTAAAAACATCATAAAAACACCTTAAAGTAAAAATCAATATTCATATCTATTTTTTTGTGGTTACCATAACTATCAACTTTTATAAAATATAGGCCAAAATATTTACAGCATATCTACTACCTTCCCTCCAATACCCTTATAGGCATATCTACTACATTAACCCTTATAGGCATATCTACTACCTTCCCTCCAATATCATGGTCATTAAACTCATTTTTGAGGACTCATTTTTTAGGACAGTACTCCTTTTCAGCAACTGCACCTATATTATAATTTAGTTGGGTTGGGATGAAAGTTGGGGTGCTTTACCTTTGGTCTCAACTATAACCATGTACATTAGCACTTACAATCATATTTGCAACTTTCTTTCAAACACCCCGCACATTAAACTCATTTACCGAGCAAGCATTCCTTTTCAGAAACTGGAAGTAATATTATACTTTAGCTGGGATGGGCGGCTCTTGGAAAATAAAAAAAAGAGGGATTAGATATTATAGTTAATTTATAATTTAGATTAGTTGATGATGAAATATATGGTTAAGATATTGTTTATAAATTTTTTTTTTTACTAAATTTGTGTTTCACTTAACATGACAGCTTTACGACTTATATCAAACAGATATAAACACGCGCCCCAACACACACATATATATCTATATATATATATCTATATATATATATATATATATATATATATATATATATATATATATATATATATATATATATATATATATATATATATATATATATATCTAGATATATATATATATATATATCTTTATATATATATATATATATATATATATATATATAGATACAGATATATTTACATATATAAACCAAGTGCTAAAAAAAAGTGTGGCATTTACAACTAAAACAAACAAAAGAAAGATGTCTTATGTTTGTTCAAATTCCATTGTTGGGACGTTCGGTATCCTCGTTTTAAAAGGTGCCAAATAAAAGCAAAGGTATTTATTTAGAAGGATGACAAAATATTTTCCAATACCAATGTTGCGTTTATGAAGTGGCATCCACAAATCTAGTTTCAGTTTACCAAACAATCAGATGAGCTACGTGAGTATATTCGCTGAAAGAACAAAGTTAGAAAAATAGGTGAATTTAGTAATATTCAAGCCTCTTTGTTATCTTCCCTATCTACAGTCTAGTAAGCTTAATCTATCTCAAACTGTGCTCGACAAACAATGCAATATAACTGTTTAATATTTTGATTTAATTTTAATAATCTAATTTATTATATAAATTGAGTTTTTAAAAGTATAAATAAATTTCGCGCATCTAGAAATTTACATTTATAAACTGTAGCTATTAAATTCAAATTTAGATTTGATTACTAAAAAATTAGACTATCTAAAACCCAATAACAAAAACAATTGAAAGTGTACATATTATATATATTCAAATATATAGAAAATAAATAAAATTAACATCGTTTTAAATTAATGAACTATATTCACACAGTTTGAAAAACACAATTTGTTTGACTCCAAAGAAGACACGGTAGAGATGCCTAATTATAATGTTCCTATCATTGCCGGAAAACAAGGCATTTTTTATGAAGTTAAAATAGAACATTCCCTGGAATTTTCATTGAAAATTGAGAATATTTCGATGATACATAATTTGAAAACTATTATTAAAGTGGCAATTTGGTAAACATAAACAAATTGCTATTTATTTGTTGATAAACAAATAAAACAAAATATTTAAAATAAAATAAAAAAATTGCAATTCCTTCGTTTAAGGACAACTTGATCTACTTTGGATTCCATTTGAAGCTATAACTACAGCTAGAAAGATTGGCAATAGCTTACCAACCAAATAACTTGTGCATTAATCATTGATTGAAATGATTTGTTTTTTAAGTTCTAGGCATGTCTGCATCCAGAAGTGATATAATCACAAAATAAGGACAACCTCCAAAATGTTTGGTAATGCTCTGCAAATCATAAAAAATGCAAAATAACTTGTGGGTTAATCATTTACTGAATTCTTTTGTTTCTTAAGTTCTACACGTCTTCATCCAGTAGTGATATACAACTCTGAGTATTAAAATTATACAACAATTTCAAGAAGATTTTGTTTACAGACTTTCCCTATAACCTCCAGACATGAAACAATTTAATTAGTCAAAAAACCGCTCATGAATCTATGATGATAGGCCATGAATCAATGGCAGTGAAAAAGGGGCGGTTTGCCTTTGGAAGAAGATGATATAAAGTGCAAAAAGCACAGATTTGGGTGTGAAGGAACTTGGTAGTCTGACTGAGTGGGTGCAAACCATTTAGGTGAGGATCTATTTTTGTATTTGTTATAAGAAATTACAATTAGAAAAGACAAGACAGAGCTCTAAGACCTTGACACCAATTCAAGCCACTTTTGCTTGTTGTAAAGCAGTGGAATCCCTGGATCTCCCATCATTCCAGGTTAATGAAGATTCAAATTTGTTGACCCACACGTGTAAGGTTAAAAATTCTAGTTTCAGTCGATGTTTATTTTTCAGATTCTGGATTTGTGTTTGTATTCTGGACTAATTATTATCTGCTTTTTTAAGGGTTGGCGATAAGCTCAGAATAGTAATAGCCATCCAGAAGGTTCATGTCCCTTACACGGCGGGTTTCTTGGTTGTTAAGCCACGTGAACCGGATTAGGGGATCACCAACGTCTGTTCGCCGGAGCTCGAAGCGCTGCAGGGGATCACCAACGTCTGTTCGCCGGAGCTCTGCCGTGTTCCACAGGATGGATGGCATTCAGGCGACCGAATAAATTTTCTTAACATTGGCTAGGCATTTTATACCGACTAATCTTCTAATCTGGGTATTTTTAATATATTTCACTACATGTTAAATGTTGCTTATAATATGCTTAACTACATAGTAGTATTGCTGAGATTTTACGCTCCGGCGAGATTTATTCAAATCGCTGAGAATATTATTGGCATCGTCGAATTTCACTTGGTTATAATTGAAGGCGTGCCGTATTTGAACAGGTTGATATAAAACTAATAAGAAACTTGAATCAGATTATATATGCGCCCAGTTCCATCAGTTCCAGGAGGATTCCTTTTAAATGGAGTTAATAAGCGTACAGAGACACATTACGTGCAAATTTTTCAATTTCATTGGGGTAAATTGAAGCAAAGAGGAGTTGATTGCGGATTATGACAAAGAGGTTCTATCAGGGTTATTCCTGCGAGTGTATTATGTTGGTAGGCTTGAAAAAGAGTCCCCTCTGAGCAACGAGGAAATTGATACCAAACTGAGGGAATTAATTCATTCCAGCATAGGTGGTGGTTCACCACAAGCAGTGAAAGATATGAGTGTTTAAGGAGCGTCGTTATCCCGGGCATATACCAGCCCTCAAACCTATGAGTAAGGAAAGGCAGCCTTTCATTGTAGCCGATACGGAGACTGTTCTCGTCCAGAAGGTTCATGTCCCTTACACGGCGGGTTTCTTGGTTGTTAAGCCAGGTGAACCAGATTAATGCAAAGAGGTTCTATCAGGATAAACTCAGAACCTCTTTAAGGGTTGGCGATAGGCTCATAATAGTAATAGCCGAAGGGGGGTGGGTACAGGATTATGATATAAATTTCATGGTCTTCAATCCGTAATTCAAAGCACAATTTGGCGCAAGGGTAGAGCTTCATAGGTTTCGAAGCGCTGCAGGGGATCACCAACGTCTGTGTGCCAGAGCTCGAAGTGCTACAGGGGATCACCAACATCTGTTCGCTGGAGCTCTGTCGTGTTCCTAATCGAAGGTTGCACTCTTTGAATTGCCGGGATTAGTCCAGATAATGATAACGTGTTGAGGATGGTTAGTGTATTGAGTGTTGTTGGTGCAGAGTTTATGAGCCTCGAAGCATGGGTTGGTAAACCTCATTAAGACACCAAAGTGGAGGCAGGCAGGAACACGGCATCGCCAGAGCTGGGGGTGGGCAGGAACATGCATCGCTGGAGCTGGGTGAGGGGTATTCGCCAGAAGATAAGAGATGGATGCATGGATGCATGATCAATGCTTGCGGTGACATCAAGCTCCTGTCAGGTGAGGGATGCATGGATGCATGATCGGCGCTCACGGTGATGTCAAGCTCCTGTTAGGTGAGGGTAAGGACATAGCATTAATGATGCTATAGGGTCTGAGATAGGAACTGCCCCCACTCCATGCGTCCTTCCCTTCTTTACTTTCCACATGCAAAGAGACTGTGCTTCTTTAAGTCGTGGGTCAATTACTCGATGCTCATTGTCAACTACCCCATTTGTCTTCTGTCCCTCCCATCTTTATTTTATGTCCTTTCCATTTTTAAGTCATGGGTCAATTAGTTGATGCTCAATGTCCTTTCCATATGTTTAATATTAAAGTCATCCTTCAATTAGTTGCTTGCGAGAGACTACGTTGCTTTTCCTCACCCACTCCATGTGTCCTACGTCCTTTGCATCTTTACTTTCCACATGCGAAGAGACTGTGTTACTTTAAGTCGTGGGTCAATTACTCGATGCTCAGTGTCAACAGCCCCCATTCGTCTTTTGTCCTTCCCATCTTTACTTTACATCCTTTCCATGCCACCTGCCCCCCTTCCAAATTTAAATTTTAGAGGCGAAGAGACTGTGTCGCCGGTGAGTGTCACACATTCTCTCAATATGTCCATCATCCTCACCCATTCCATGCATCCTTTCCATCTTTACTTTCCACATGCGAAGAGACTGTGTTGCTTTAAGTCGTGGCTCAATTACTCGATGCTCAGTGTCAACCACCCCCATTCGTCTTCTGCCCTTCCCATCTTTTTACTTTATGTCCTTTCCATGCCACCTGCTCCTCATCAAATTAGAGAAAATAAGAATAAATGGGACCAAGGACCCGACCTTCATGTATATTATAGAATCCAGTTTATTTATAATTTTAGATTAAAATGTAAGATAATTGTAATATATATGGAAATGATTATGGTTATTAAAGTCTTTTTATATTAATACAAAGAAATATATATATATAACTAACTTTATTGTTTCCTATCATAATTAATACATATATATATATATATATATATATATATATATATATATATATATATATATATGTGTATTAATTATGATAGGAAACAATATATATATATATATATATAATATATATATATATATATATTTTGAAATAATATATTACATTACAATATGTATATATGAATTATACTATCAAATTTATTTATAATTTTAGAATAAAATGTAAGATAACTATTATGTATAGAAATGGTTATGGTTATTAAAGTTTTTTTATATTAATATAAAAAATATTAAAATAAAAAGGTTTTTTACTTATGATTTTGATATGTAACAATAAAGTATTTTATAATTTTTTTTGGTTGACAAAGATTTTATAGCATGTTTTCAACTTAAAAGAAAATAATAATAATATTTTTACTTCCTACAATATGATTATCTATAAATTTATAATTTATATTATTTTTTTTTAATTATTATCAATATTTTTTAAAATGGAATGTATTAATTCTATTTAAAAATTAAAGAAAATAGAATTTTTTTATTAAAAAATAATTAATTCTATTAACTAAAAATTTGATTTTCTTGTAGGATATCAATATATATATATATATATATATATATATATATATATATATATATATAGTTGTGTAGTGATAAAATGGTATTTTCACCAGACAACAATCTGAAACAAGAGTGTGATTTTTTGTTGTTTAAAAAACATTTTTGGATGCTTAGACGGATTTAGTACTTGTTTAAAACACATTTTTTAATACATAAAGGGAGAAAGTACTATCAAAAACCCAAGGGGCACTAGAATTCTACATATTAGACAAGTTCAACTCAAGTTTTTAAAAATCTCTAACAAATTATGAAAAATTTCATTTTTTCTATAAGTTAGACTACAACTATCGTTATGCTTGGGGAATTCAATGCTAGAACTGCTACCAACCAAGACACTCTACTAAGTAATAACACTAACCCTAATTCCTTGTTATTTATTGAGGATTATGACTTAGCTAGTAAATTCAAAAGATATAACCAATAACTTATTTGGTATCGAGTTAATCAAGCTTTGCAACTCCCAAGACTTGATTATTTGTAACAAGATTAATAAGTGGCCCACATTTGGCCAAATGAATTATATTCATTGGCTTGGAAGCAATGTTATGGACTATGCAATATCTGATACATGGGTTCTCAACTTTATTGTTAATTTTGACCTCCTAGATGACCATGAGCATGAATCTGACCACAAACCTTTATTCTTGACCCTAAATATTGATATGCACACCAACCACATGCAAAATAAAGGTGAGAGCCAAACGAACACTCATTTTGACAAAAGTAAAATGGATCTATTCTTAAAATATTTAATAAGGGATTTAGGTCTCTTAACATATAATGATAATATGATCACATCTACCACAATTTTACTACAACCCTCCCCACTACCATTAACAAATTCTCTATTGAGGTATCATATAAAAGAACGATAAAAATTCCAATCCTTGGTATGATAAGGATTGTAAGTTTGTCAAGAAAGTGATTAGAGATGCTCCTAACAAGAGTATAGAACTTGAAAAAATAAGAGTGTATAAAGCTCTTATGAAAAGGAAGAAAATGTGTTATATGAATAAGAGGCATGAGTGTTTTCTTCACCTCTCTAAATTTGAGCCCATAAAGTTTTGGAGGAATATTCTTGTTCATAAATTGAAAGTAGATAACTCGATCTCTTGAAGGATCAGAATATCTATATTAAGAATATTTATGACTCCTCAGACACCATGGGAAACATTACAAATACTCCTATAAAGGAAGATATTTTTTCTTTAGAAGATGTCAAGTTCAGTATTAAGAAGCTCGCTAATAGGAAATCTAGGAATAATAAAGGGTACTGCTCTAGATGGTTCCCTAATGGCACAAAAATAAAAGTTCTCATATTGCAATGAAATTAAGACTAGATTGGAGAACTCATCGTAGTTTTTCCAATACTGCAAAAGAAGCGTCAATTTGGGTTCGTATGTAGAATTTATGTTCAGCCAAAATTGCACTCCATGTAACTTAACAGGTAAAGTTGGCATAGTCTCGCTAAATGTGGTGAAGGTATTAGTTAGGGTTAAAGTTAGGAGCACTAGAAAATATGGTGGCACCTCGCTAAATTTAGTGGCATTAAGTAGCTCAATAATAAGAAGCCATGTGGCCCAATCAGATGGTCCCACTTAGCTCCCCGTTGGTGGCCTATTGTTCCAATCCAACCAAATAAACTTTGTGGCAGTTATGTACTTGGTGGACAATTTTAAATTAAATGGCAAACAAATCTAACCAATGGCCCATAATTTAAATTAAATGGAAAATGTTATAACAAAACACATATACTTAAACTCGTTCAGTGGTTAGTTGTTTAGTGGTTAGCAATTGGATTATTGGCTTAATACACATATATATATTACAACATGAGTTTTAAATGATATATATATATATATATATATATATATATATATATATATATATATATATATATATATATATATATATATATATATATATATATATATATATATATATATATATATATATATATATATATATATATATATATATATATATAACAGTTATACAAATGGTTGGCAATTAGATCAACAAAAAGTGATAAAATTTCGGCCAAAAATGGCACGACAATTTCACTGACTTAATATGGAAGTCTATCAATAGCTTTTATATGCGGTCACAATTATAGGAAATGATTACAATGAATGCCAACAACTAGTTTATGGTGTAATGATGATATAATATAACCAAAAATAAATAGTTTGACGACAACAGAACGAAATGCGTAGTTCCAACCCAACTATAACAGTCAATGATTATATTTTGTTTTAACAAAATTTATTAATATAACACATGATTGTTAGCATTGCAATAAACATATGACATGTTGTAAAGGTCATTACAATAGACAATCCATTTGTATGTTGTTTTTGTTATAAATATGGGGTCGGAAAGGTTGGAAGCCCCGACCTCCCAACCAACCAATGACTTTATTTAACCATGTCAACCAATGTGCTAAGTGGGGTGGATGTTAGAACATCCACTGACATAGTGGTATATAAACTTGTAATTCATTAATCAACGGACCGATGGAGGGGTCACAGAGCGAAGCTATGAGCAGAGGCTAACAGGCAGAATTCAAAGGTAATGGAACCATGACCAGCTGGGTGGAACTTTGCCATGGCCATGCATGTTGAAAAATCATATTATCGTGGAATATTCACAAAAATATTCTTAGAATATTATTTTTAAATGCTATTGAGGAATCTTAAAGATTCTCAGTGGGGTCTAGGTATGACAATGGCAGAATATAGATGAGTTGATACTCATTTTAACTATAATTTCACAAGGATTTCAATGGAATGGTCTATTTTTGCATATGAGCAGTGGATATCCAGATTCATGGCAGAAGCTCACATTTTTTATTAATTCCTAGACATGACGTTCGAGACGAAAATGCACCTTTCAAAAGTGGCTTATGTTTATAGTCAAAAGTCTTAAAAGGATGAGACATACCTGCTAGTGTTGTGATTATTATGTTTTGAGCAACGAAACTTCAAGTCAATCCCAAGATTGGAGGTATAATGATGTATTTTTCCATGTACTCATTTTAATTTTTGTTGAGATGAATGAAGTGACCTCCCCTTGTATTGAAGTAGGTCTCGGAGATGAAGTCCACATTGGATGAACTTTATTGTCAAATTTATGTGTGTGTTGTCTTTATGGTATCCTTTATATTTCTTTTTATTTAAGTATTTTCGTACATGTCTTTTACATTATCTTGCATGCAATTCTGCGAAAATCAACCAAAGAAAAGATCTTGGATATTGCTGGTATCAGAGGCATACTAGATCAAGTTTGGTATCAAAGTGATTTTCTTACTAATGTGAATTACGAGTATGAATAAGGCTAAGCTCAAAAAGGGTGAAGGAAAACTTAATTCTTTTGACCCAGATATTGGACATGCAAAATGAATAAGGAAAATTGTAGATGATGATGCTTCTAGTGGGAATGAGAAAGATTTTGTAAATTCCTTCTACAACATGGAAAATAAGGTAGATAAGTTGTTTGTAGGATATGAGAAGAGAGTGGAAAAAAAAGGAAAAGGAGAAGGAGAAAGAGAAAGTAGAGGACAATGCTTCAGTAAATCAAGGAAATGGAGGAGAACCTCTTGAGCCTCCATCTCCACCTTCAAGTGAATGTTCCATTTCTTCATCTTATTTCCACCATTCTACTAATCAGCATAGTGATTCTTCTAAAAATCCTTTTTTTTAAAGTTGGATGTAAAATTTGATTTCCCCATGTTTAAAAAAGAACCTAATGCAGAGAAGATAAACAATTGGATAAGACAGATTGAAGCATATTGTAGAATACAATAGATTAAAGAGGATGAGGCAAAGATCCATTTTGTATCTCTTTGACTGGGAGGCACAACTCTTGTACTATCAGATTTCCCCTCTATAAAGAAACATAACCAATTTTTTTTCCAATTCATAACTTAATTTATTCGCATTAACATTCTAGACTTAATGAATTTATCTATAATAATAACTCCTTTATTGTCATAAATACACCCATCCTCTTCCAGAATTACTGCAACTATCTCAGGTTTGACCTATATGCCTTATGGAAGTAAGATTGACTCCACTTTATGTGCTTTTATAATTGGTTCACAATTATCCTAATGTTGCTACCGCAATCTGACACCTACCATGATTACTCCTAGGTTCACACACCTCTTTGCTAAGGTTAGATTTCAGCGTGGATATAATTCGATGGTTTCACATATTGCAATGTTTTTTTATGATATAAAAGTTATAATTTTTGGCTAACCCCTCAAACGATATATGGTCGTACTTAGGACCTCATTATTTAGTGCTAATGTTTATGTTTCTTAAAATATATGTCTACGCACCCCCTCCATGGACATTTTGCTTACTCGAGATACCTGGCACTCTTGATTTACTTGTGGACCCCTTTGCCCCACCTATAGATTATCAACCAAGCTAGTAGGGGTTTTCCATGACACCCTCTTCATGTGATGAGGCAGGGTACCCATGTGATGCATCAGGGTTTTCTTGGTAATTGTTCAACGGTGGCGATGTGCTCCAATAGAAATCAATGGTGTAGCTAAACTTGCAACCCTAATTCATTTTGTTACTGTAACCCTACCTCACATTCCACCATTCTGCCACCACGTTTAGGGTGAGGAATTGCATAGCTACTCTACATAGTTTATGGCAAAACCCCAAACTGATACCCTTGTTTCATTTGCCCTAGGCTACTGTATGGATGCCATTGTATCTATCTCTATCATACTCAACCGCTTATAGTAAATTTCCCTCCCTTTTCACTGGACATCTGATTACATGTTCACACAATTTTCTTAGTAGGTTCCACGGCGGCATAAGGTTGAGAGTGAAAAATATTATAGTTATTTCATTTTCCTTTGGTTTCTACTTGCTTTGCATTAAGCCCTTTAGATTTTTATAATGAAAATTCTCTTTTTTGTTACATTCTTTGGGTTCTGGCTTCCATGGATGTGATTTACAAAGTGTCTATAAATTGTAAGGGAATGCAACTAGCGGCCCATGCTCATGTAGCTTCATCGCTGGTGTTTGCAAATGGGTCAAGAATTTCTTTACTCCAGGCACCCAGGTACCAATTTTTATTCTTTGGCTCAATAGTTTTCGTATAAGAATAGTTTCCTAGTGCATGGTTTTCATAATAACCCATTCTTTTCTTATTTTGGGAATTTCCAAAGACGACTCCAAGCATTATCTCCTCTTCTTTTATTTTCCAACAGGTAACGTGGCTACAAATTCTTATTTTACTTACATTAATGATTTATTTGATTAGTAGACCTTACCCCTTCTTCATTCGGGGACTTTGCTCTTATTGTGTTTTTTTTGTATGCTCTCTGACACAAGTACCCATATCTCAATAGCCTATAATTTAAATGCACTGTTAATAGGGCTCATTCCTCAATTACGTATGTGTCATCCTGAATTTTTCTCCAGGTCAGTGGAACCTTCTTCGTCTCGCTAGATTATTGGGACCACAAATTTCTATAAAAAAATTATTGTTTACATTTGCTACCAGTAGTGGGGTTTAACATATATGTTGACAACCCTCATGGCCAGATGTGGCCGCTGCCTATGCTGCTACCAAAATTTTTCCAGTTTACACTTTTCTATTATATTCACATGTCAGTTCATGACCAACCTTTTCTTGTAATTTGGAAATATGCTTCCATGACTAGTTCCACTCTATTTTTGGTAATTGAGTTTAGCTGATTGGTCAATTTTGTGAGGATTGAATGTAAGCCCTTGGGCCTATGTTAACTCAACATAACTTTTTTATAATACATTCATTTCATATGATGTTGTTAATGGGACTGCATTAACATCGACATAATATATTTCCTTCATGCTCTATCCATATTTCTATGATGATATATTATATATGTGATGATATATTATGTCTGTGGTGCCCTAACTATTCCAGAATAATTCAATTTATATTACATACTGGTTCACTATTAGTTCCCCCTCTTCCAGTTTCGCACATGGACAACTATTTTCTTCTTTTTCCTGAGTTAAAAAAAGTAAGGAAAATAAACAAATTATTTTCGTTCCTTTTATCATGCTATAATGTTGGGGTTAACAACATCCCTTAGATGTTAAATTACGACATCTATATTTTAACACAATTTATAATTCACGTCCTCAAGCATAATTTATCTCTTGTATTCCTGTATTTTTTGCAAATTCCATTTTTCGATTGTTTTGAGAGGAGCATGACTCCTCAACCACCGGATCTAGTTGTTGTTTTTTCTCCTGTTCTCCAAAGTGGTTCGATTGATTGACTATGGGAGGTGCCTCAATCCCTCCTTTAGGCAACCAATGGACCGGTAATAATTTTATTATATTTTCCTCTATTACTACAGTCAATGCTAAGAAAAAGGGCATTTATACTAGTTTTCTAGCCTCAATAGGGAACCTCAATTGAAATTATTGTCCTGTTTGATACGTTTTCATAACATGGTAAGGTCCATACCTAAGACCCTGTTATGTCCCTATACTTCTAGTGTAGACCCTTATTGTTATTAGTGCAACCCCCTAATTGTATTGTTGTTCCCATGTAGTCCCAATATTGTTATTATTGTGCCCCATAAGAAGCCCACTATTGGTATTATTGTGCCCTTACAATATTATTGTTATGTCTACTTCGATTATATTGTGACCCCTTAGACTCCTATATATAGAAAGGAGGTCTTCTCATTTGTATCATTGAATTATTATTCATTTGTGTAATGTAAAGGAGGTCTCACCCTCGAAGAGGCTTATTTTGAAGTCATTGATCTATGTTTTCTTCTATTTTGTGAGATGGTTGCATAACATTTGGTATCAGAGCTTTGGATTCTAGGGTTTTGGTGCTTCAAACAGGTCATCATGGAATATTCGCTATCACATTTTTTCTACAAGGCATAATAATCTGAAATTAAAACCCATTTGAGATGAAATCATGATGAACCTCGTGACTGAATTTTAGATATTTTTGCGCTATATTTTTGTGAATGTGAATTGAGGAAGTTAGGATTTTTTTAGGCTCCCGAATTCCATATCAAAGAGGTTACTGTGGAAACATCAGCGTAGATTTCTCTCTGAGCATTAGATTTAAATTTTGTAAAAATTAACAGAAATAGAACGGACTATAGTTTGTTGGATATCATTTTTAGGGTCGAAGGTCAAAACAATGACATGTGGTATGTCGTACAAGCTCGCTCTACTAAACTAGTCTATAATAAAGTCATTGTGGGAGATTGGTCATAAGTATTTCTTGGACAATCCAATCTTGATCAAACTTGAGGGGTTGGAAAGAAGACTCAGAGAGATATCACAGGTAGAAATGTCAGAAATTGGAGATCCGAAATTATAGAGTTACAGTCGTTTAAATATCGAGCTCCTAAAAGAAAGAAAAAGAATGAACACATAGTTCATTAAAATTGATTTTTTTTATTACAAGGATGTGACTAGAATTGAGTATTTATGTTATTTTGAAATTCTAGATCCACTATTTATTTCCAAATTAAATGAAATTTGTGTTAATGGCTCGAATCAAGAAAATAGAAACACCTAGTAAGAAAAATTGGATGAATGATTTGAAGAATGTTATTGAAGCTAAGATAAATAGTTTTATCTATGCCATGGAAGCTAATATCGATGATATGGAAGCATGTTTGAAGAAAGGCATTGAAGATTTGAAGAAAGACATGGAAGGTTTGAAGGAAGGTGGGACAAAGATGCTACAAGAAAGGCCTCCTAATGGCAAATAGGTAGTAGAGGAAACTCATGATGAGAAAAAAATAAATGTTAATCACAATTTCAGAGAATATAACGTTGGATTTAAGACCCACCATCTTCCAAAGATCAATATGAGGAAGTTTTATGGCAAGGATCCTGTAACATGGATACTACAGATGGAGAAATATTTGATCTCCAAAAAGTGCAAAACACACAAAAGGTACATATTACAAATTTATATGTAGAACCCAGTCAATTTTCATGGTATCGATCGCTTCTCTCTCATAAACAAATGGTCACTTGGTCCATTTTTATGGAGGAAATGATAGCACATTATGTTATGAAACCAGCTCAAGAAAATATAGAAAAGATAGATCAACGCCTTAGAATTCACCCTCTTCGAGGTGGCAACCTCCTTTACATTACATGAATGAACACTTCTTGGATGAATCAAATGACAAAACCTCCTTTCTATATATAGGAGTCTATGGAGTCACAATATAACCCAGCCGACCTAACAATAATAATATAAAGCCACAAAAATAACAATAGAGGGATTCTATGGGGCACAGTAATAACAATATGGGGATAACATGGGCACAACAATATTAATAAGAGATGCAACTACAATAGTAATGGGGTAATCACTAGTATTATAGGGACCCAATATGCCCCTCTCCTTCAAAATAATTTTGTCCTCAACGCTTGAATAGTCCTGGATGCTTCTGTATAAAATTCTCATCCTCCCATGTGGAATCTTCAGCGGATAAGTTCTTCCACTTGATAAGATACTTTGAAATTGATCGATTTCGTAGCTATCGAGTTCTTGTTTCTGTGACTGCTTCCAGTTCCAAAATAATTTTTCCTTCCTCGTCAAGTTCTGGAAATATTGTTTGAACTGGGAGCTTGTTGCCTATAACCTTCTTTAAACATGAAACATGGAAAACTGGGTGCAATCGAGAAGCTGCAGGAAGCTCCAATTTGTATGCCATAGTACCAATCTTTTGCAACACCTTGTACGGACCATAATACTTTGGTGATAATTTATTATCCTTCTTAGCTTGCTTGAGGGAAATTTTCTTATATGGTTGTAGCCGTAGGAATACCCAATCACCTACATTAAAACTTCTTTCGCTGCGATGTTGATCTGCCTGTTGTTTCATTCTATTCTGTGCCAACACAAGGTTATCCTTTAAGAGTTGGAGGACTTTTTGTTGATGTTCGATGTGATGTTCCACTGCTTGAACCTTAGAATTTTCTCTTAAATATGATGTGACGGATGGTGGCTGATATCCATAAAGTTCCATAAATGGGGTCATTTTTGTTGCTATATGGAAGGAAGTGTTATACCACCATTTAGCCAGAGGTAACCATTTTACCCATTGTGTATGTTTATCAGATACAAAGCAACGAAGATATCCTTCCAAACATTTGTTTACTATCTCAGTTTTCCCATCAGATTGAGGATGATAAGATGAGCTATGAGCTAACTGAGTACCAAGACAAGAAAATAATTCTGTCCAAAAATTTCTAGTGAAAATGGGATCTCTGTCACTTACAATAATCTTTAGGTTTCCATGTAGTTTTTGAATTGTTTCCATAAATGCAGTAGAAACTGTATTGGCTTTAAATGGATGTGATAATGCACAAAAGTGTGCATACTTGTTAAGTCTATCAACTACCACCATGATGACATTCTTTCCCTCAGACTTGGGTAAACCTGTGATAAAATCCATTGAAACCTCCTCCCAACATTGGCTTGGAATGAATAAAGGTTGTAATAGACCCGGTGTCTTAATTGTTTCAACTTTATTTTTTGGCAAACCAAACATTTTGCCACAAATTTTTGAATATCTGATTTAAGGCCATCCAAAAAAAATTCCTTCTTAACCCTGTGGTAACTTTTTAAAAATCATGAGTGCCCTCCTAAGGGAGAAGTGTGCAATTCCATAAGAATATTTTGTTTTAGTTGGGAATTCTTACAGAGGTATAAGCGATCTTTGTACCATAAGGAATCATTTTGCCAGCTAAATGTATCAGACGTACTGGAATCTTGTTGTAACTTTTGAATAAGTGCCCACACTTCTTTGTCATTCTTCCATTCCTCCCTTGATTCGTTTATCCATTCTGGTTGGATAATAGAAATGGTGCACGACATGCTTCCACATCCTCATCCTTTCTTGAGAGTGCATCTGCCACCACATTTTGCTTCCCTTTTTTGTAGATGATTTCAAAGTCATAACCCAACATCTTTGTGACCCACTTTTGTTGCTCTTCAGAGGATAATATTTGTTCTAAAAAGTATTTAAGGCTATCATGATCCGTTTTTACCTTGAAGTGTCTTCCCATTAGGTAGGGTCGCCCTTTCTTAAGTGCATGGAGTATTGCCAACATTTCCTTCTCATAAATAGCTTTGTGTAAAAACTTTCCCTTGATTGGACGACTTTCAAAAGAAATGGGTCTTTCATCTTGCATTAAAACAACACCAATTCCATTTCCTGAAGCATCACATTCCACAATAAAGGTTTTTGTGAAGTCTGGTGTAGCTAAGACTGGTGCTTGGCACATTGCCTCTTTAAGATGTTTGAAGGCCTTTGTTGCTTCTGGAGTCCATGAAAATGCATCTTTCTTCAATAATGTTGTTAGAGGTGCTGCTATTCTCCCATAATTCTTAACAAACTTGTGATAATACCCTGTCAACCCAAGAAATCCTCCAAATGCTTTATGGATGTGGGGATTTTCCATTCCTTAATGGCTTTAATTTTGCTAGGGTCTACCTTAACTCCTTCATGAGATACAATATGACCTAGATATTCCACCTCTTGTACTCCAAAGAAACATTTGGATCTTTTTGCATATAATTGTTTCTCCTCCAATAATTGTAGCACCCTGTCAACATGTTCAACATGATCCTTCCAAGACTTGCTGTAGATTAGTATATCATCAAAAAATACTAACACAAATTTTCTAAGGAATGGTTTGAAAATGGAATTCATCAAACCTTGAAATGTTGAAGGTGCATTGGTAAGGCCAAAAGGCATGACCAAAAATTCATAATGACCCTCATGAGTTCTAAATGATGTTTTCGGAATGTCTTAAGTCTTCATTCTGATTTGATGATATCTTGAACGAAGATCCAACTTGGTGAAGTAAATTGATCCATGCAATTCATCCAGTAATTCATCAATGACAGGAATGGGAAAATTATCTTTAATAGTGAGCTTGTTGAGCTCCCTATAATCCGGACACATGCGCCATGATCCATCCTTCTTGTGCACTAATACTACTGGAGCAGAGAAAGAACTTTGACTCAGTTGAATTATACCAGCCTCTAGCATTTCTGCAACCATACATTCAATTTCACTCTTTTGGGCATAGGGATATCTGTACGGCCTGATGTTTGGAGGAACACTTCCTGGAATCAGATGAATAGCATG
The DNA here is from genome assembly GCA_031772625.1 of Pinus tabuliformis. Classification (NCBI taxonomy): domain Eukaryota; kingdom Viridiplantae; phylum Streptophyta; class Pinopsida; order Pinales; family Pinaceae; genus Pinus; species Pinus tabuliformis. The sequence continues at coordinate 1,655,513,023 of CM062819.1, forward strand.
ATCATGATCACGATTAGGTGGGAGACCTTTGGGAGTCTCAAATACCTTGGAATGATTGTCCAAGACTTTTTGGAGATCTGGATAAATAGATGATTCCAATGTGGAAACATCTAGCGAACATAATTGTGCAATTACACCCTTTTGTTCCTTTTTTAGAAGCTTTGTCATACTGTTAGAGATGATTATCTTTCTTGGTTTCCCTGTAATACCCCTTAATTCAACTTCCCTTCCTTCCACAGAAAATTTCATGAAAAATTCTTGAAAATTAAAAGCTATTGTACCTAGGGATTGTAGCCATTGGACTCCTAGTACAACGTCAGCACCTCCCATTTGAATGGAAAGCATTGGGCTAGTCAATACATATTCTCCCATCGGTAGCTTGATATTATGGCACTTTCCAGAGCTATTTATTGTTCCTCCATTTTCAACCATCACTTGACACTCTGGTGCTGGATATAAGAAGCAATTCAATTCTTTTGCTACCTTACAATGAATAAAATTGTGGGTACTTCCTAAATCAATCAACACTATTACCTTTTTCTTCTTGATTTGTCCTTCTATCTTGATGGTTTGAGGAGTGGTAATTCCTGCCAATGCATTACAAGATATGGTCGGATTCATTTCTTCTTTATCTAGGCTTTTTTCCTGGAGTATATCCTCTTCTTTTGACCTTTCTTGCTCCTTTTCTTCTTCCTCTTCACAATCTATGTAGAATAATTTCTTCTCAGCACATTTATGACCTTTAGTGTATTTGCTATCACAACTGTAACAAAGCCCTTTTGCTCTTTTTTCTTCCAATTGTTGTGGTGTCAACCTTATAGGTTGTGGAAGACTAGGGGCAACAACACTTCCTTCTTTATAGTTATGAGTGGTATGCTTCCTGGTTGCCATAATTTTGCTTTCCATTTTTCTTGCTAACCTGAATGCCTTCTCTAATGAATCAAGTTCCCAAAGGTGAACATCATGTTGGATATTATCCTTTAAATTCCCTATGAACACATCAATCCTATGCTCCTCTTGAATATTTTTTACCCTTATGTTCAATTTTTGGAACTCCTGAATGTGCTCCATTATCGAGCCCTTTTGTTTGAGACTTATCAATTGGCTAAAAAACGTGTTGCTTTTTGTATCCTCATAATGTGCTATCAATTCTTTCGTAAAAATTGCCCAAGTAATAATTTGTTTATGAGAGGAAAGCCATTAATAACATACAAACTGATTTGGTTCCAAATATAAAGTTGCAATACATACCTTTTGTGTGTTTTGCACATTATTGAGATCGAAAAATTGCTCCATTTGTAATATCCATGTTGCGGGATCCTTGCCATCAAACTTCCTCATATAGATTTTTGGAATATGGTGGGTCTTAGATCCCACATTAGAGTCTATGAAATCATGATTGACATTTCTTTGGTTCGCATCATGAGTTTCCTTCACTACCTTTTCACCATTAGTAAGTATTTCTTGTAGAAAATTTGTCAAATTTGTCTTCAAATCTGCCATGTCTGTCTTCAAATATGTCTTCAAATCTGCCATGTCTCTCTTCAAATCTATCTTAAAATCATCCATCTTAGCTTCCACACCCTTTATCTTAGATTCCACACCATTTATCTTAGCTTCTGTTAGCTTTTGTGAGAGTGAAATTTGTTGCACTTGTTCTTGTAATTTTGATATATCATGTAGCATTTCTTCCTCTTCTTCATGAGTCATGCTAAAGCTTTCAGGTTGCTTACTAGGTGTTTGCATTTTATTTCCTCGGGGCATTGGTTACCAATAATAATGCTCTACTATGGCCTTTGAATTCCTTCAAAATAAACTTTCAAACCAATCTTAAGCAAAAATTTAAAAGAATCTACACACCTTTTTTCACTTTGTCGGAGCTTGATATTGCCTCTGATGTATCTCTGTACTTTCGAATCATCTAGTTCTGAAATTGTGACCTGTAGTAGCACTCTGTATCCTCTTTCCAATGCCACCATTCTAATCCAAAATGGATTCTCCAAGGAAGAGTTATGTGAAATCTCCCACAGTGACCTAATTATAGACTAGTTCAGTAGAGCCAACTTGTACGACATGCCACGAGTCACTGTTTCGACCTTTGGCTCTGAAAAACATATACAAGAAACTACAGTCCGTCCTCTTTCTGTACCTTCTTATGAAATTTCAATCCAATGCTCATATAGAAAGTTATGATAATTTTCCCCAAGTCACTTGTTTGGAATGTAATTCAAGAGTCTGCAAAAAGACCAACTTCCTCAGATCATATCTCCGCAAATATAGCGCGAAAAGCTCTGAAATTCGGACCCGAGGTTCAACGTGATTTATTCTCAATTAGGATTTTTTTTAGCTTCTGAAACGTTGCAGAAAAAATGTTATAGCGAAAATGCCATGATGACCTATTTAGAGCAGCGAAACCCTAGAATCGAAAGCTCTAATACCAAATGTTATGAAACCAGCTCAAGAAAAGATACAAAAGATAGATCAATGCCTTAGAATTCAGCCTCTTCAAGGGGGAAACCTCCTTTACATTACATAAATGAACAATTCTTGAATGATTCAAATGACAAAACCTCCTTTCTATATATAGGAGTCTAAGGAGTCACAATATAACCCAACTGACCTAACAATAATAATATAAAGCCAAAAATAACAATAGAGGGATTCTATGGGGCACAATAATAAAAATATCGGGGAAATAGGGGCACAACAATATTAATAAGGGATGCAACTACAATAGTAATGGGGTAATCACTAGTATTATAGGGACCCAACACATTATGAGGATACAAAGAGCAACACCTTCTTTAGCCAATTGATAAATCTCAACAAAAGGGTTCAATGGCAGAGAACATTGAGGACTTCCAAAAATTGAATATTAGGGTAACCGATATTCCATAGGAGCATATGATTGATGTCTCATAGGTACTTTAAAAGATAACATCCAATGTGAGGTTCGCCTTTGGGAACCTGATTCATTGGAGAAGGAATTCAAGGTGGCAAGAAAAGTCGAAAGAAAAATTATGGCAACAAGGAATTCTACCACTCATCACTATAAATATGGAAGTATTGCTGCTCCTAGTCTTCCACAACCTACAAGGTTGACACCAAAACAATTGGAAGAAAAAAGAGCAAAAGGGCTTCGTTACAGTTATAATAGAAAATACACTAATGGTCATAAGTGTGCTGAGAAGAAATTAATTTACATAAATTGTTAAGAGGAGGAAGAAAAGGATCAATAAACATCAAATGAAGAGGATATACACCACGAACCAACCCCGGAGAAAGAAGAAATTAATCTGACCATATCTTGTAGTGCATTGGAAAGAATTACCACTCCTCAAACTCTCAAGATAGATCGACAAATAGAGATAGTGAACAAATGTTTGGAAGGATATCATCATTGATTTGTATCTGATAAACAAACATAATGGGTCAAGTGGTTACCTCTGGTTGAATGGTGGTATAACGCTTCAACAAAAATGACCCCATTTATGGCACTTTATGCATATCATACACCATCCATCACATCATCTTTAAGAGAAAATTCTAAGGTTTAAGCAATGGAAGATCACATTAAGAATCAACAACAAGTTCTCCAACTCTTAAAGGATAACCTCATTTTCGCACATAATCAAATGAAACAACAGTTACATCAACATCACAGCGAAGTAAGTTTTCATGTAGGTGACTAAGTATTTTTACGACTACAACCATACAATCAAATTCCCCTCAAGCAAGCTAAGAAGGATAATAAATGTTCACCAAAGTAATATGGTCCTTACAAGGTGTTGCAAAAGATTAGTACTATGGCATACAAATTGGAGCTTCCTACATCTTGCCGAGTGCACCTAGTTTTCCATGTTTCATGCTTAAAGAATGTTATAGGTGACAAGGTCCTAGTTCAAACAATATTGTTGGAACTTAATGAGGAAGGAAAAATCATATTGGAACCAGAAGAAGTCATGGAAATAAGAACCTAACATCTACAAAATCGATCAATTTCAGGGTATCTCATCAAGTGGAAGAACTTAACCATTGAAAATTCTGCATGGGAGGATGATAATTTTATACAAAAGCATCTAGAACTACTCAAGCATTGAGGGCAACACTTTTTGAAGGAGAGGGGTATGTTAGGTCCCTATAATGCTAGTGTAACCCATTATTTTTATTAGTGCAACCCCCTTATTGTATTTTTGTACCCATGTAGTCCTCATATTGTTATTATTGTGCCCCATAGAAGCCCACTATTGTTATTATTGTGCCCTTACAATATTATTTTTATGCCAGCTCTGATTATATTATGACCCCTTAGACTCCTATATATAGAAAGGAGGTCTTGTCATTTGTATCATCCAAGAATTTTTCATTTGTGTAATATAAAGGAGGTTTCCCCCTCGAAGAGGCTTATTTTGAAGGCATCGATCTATCTTTTCTTCTATTTTGTGAGTTGGTTGCATAATAGACCCAAAACCACTATGCAACAAATACCATTGTTACAGATACCTATGATTGTCATTCGAGTGTTATATTTCTTTTCCAAATTCTATTCTTAGCTAAATCTTCATTATAGAAGAGTGATATACTCCTATTGATTGTAATCCCGAAAAAACTAACCTCTTTCTTATATGCCAATCTTTTCTTTTAAGCTCTATGGTAAACTCATCATTATTTATTACTTTCAATTCCTAGTGTATCAGTCATTCTGTAATATATACCTTTGAGTTACTCTTTCCACTCTCATAATATATAATATTATTTATCCTAAGATCACGATTCATGAACATAGGGAAAAGGAGAATATTTGGAGGGATGCAACAATATTCTGTTCCAGCATTCCAAAGTACCAACCATATAAAAATATTCACTCAATGAAATTTCAAACGTATTTTGTCTAGAGATATAGAATAATAATAATAATAATCCTTTTTGTTCTATTTCATAAATACTAACATAATAGAATACAAATTCTCAAATAAAATACAAATTCTTCTCACATCGTCATATCTTGCATGCCATGCTAAAATAACCATTGCACAGAAAATAAAACAACCTTTACCAATCTTGCAACCTTTAAGCAAAGCATTAACAATCTAACCAATAATATGTAGATAGGGAACAATTGAAACTATAACATTGTTTTCCTCCCAACCGTAGAACTTCTCTTCTCAGCTCACTGCTGAGTAGAGATTCATTTGCCAAGTTATCAACAACCTTGTTGATCCTTGCAATAGGCATTTTATGCCTTCCTTCCATGTGGGATTTTTCCTCAAGCGACGATCTGCTTTTGTGGTTTTCTTTTCAACCAAAATCTCATTTTCACCCCCTAGCAATGCTTTATGCCAATCCCATCTTAACAGTTATCTCTCGCTAAGAACTTAATGGATCTTTCGCTCCCATCCATTAAGTTATCCAAAATTCTTTCTAGAACTCTTATCATGGAAAGGTTACCATATATAGAATCTCATATGCAAGTGTTCAATTTTCAATTGTTTCCTATTTATTACTCATCTATCAATAAAACATTTATATACATAATTATGTTATCATTTTTCGTGACTTTTATGTCATCATAGTTCAGTTTTAGTAATAATAAAAATATTAATATTTCCAGTGAAGGACAATCATTACATGTATGGTGGGAGAGAAAACTTCAGAAAGGTACCAAGCATATGGGTAAAATCCTTTGTTCTTCATCCAAATTTGTTTCTACATTAAAATGATAATTTTATCCATTGGGATATCAATAAAAAGTCTTGATAGAATGGAAACATTTGAAACAAGGCAAAGGTCAGAATATTCAAAGTTTCACAAAGTAATTTAGCAAGCAAGATTTGCCATTGGACATTCCTTTAGATTCACCTAAGACGTTGATGAAATATATTGGTTCTTTACATAATTATCTTCGACATTCATTGTTTCTGTTTGAACTGACTATTCTTGATGTCGTTAGTGTGAAATTCATGCACCTTGAAAAGAGAGGAAAGTATGAAAAATACAACCAAGTAAAGAAGGAAGGAACAACAAGGGAAAAGGAACAAAATCCCTCTTGTACTCGTTGGAAGAAATAAGGGAAAGATGAGGAGAATTACTGGAAACTACATCTAAAATTAAAGCCAAAGAAATATGGTGGAAAAGGGAAGTAGAAAACAGTTGCTACAATGCAACAAGACCTTGGACATGATTCAAATGATGAGATAAAGATTACAACTTTTGGGATTTCATGTGTTGTAGCAATTGACCTAGGTTTTTCTTTAGGTGATGAGATGATGATCACAACTACTGGGATTGTAGGTGATGGACCAACTGACCTTGGTTTTGATTCAGGAGATGAGACGAATATTGTAGCTAGTGTTGCACCAAAGAAGAGAATAGCACCAAAGAATGCATGCCTCCAATAAATTGAGGAGATTGCCCAAAGAATTCAAGTAAAGAATGTTGAATCTATAATATTTGTATAAGAAACATAAGAGGAGAAGTAAGGATTTCAAGTTCAGATACAAGCTACAGAAGAGGCCTTGAAAAGGTTGAAGTGTGGCAGAGGCTCAGTGAAGCCATAATCACGCACTTTAGAATAAACAACTAAGGTAAACAATGTCTGCGGTTCTTCAGTTTCATGTTTTCATTATGATTGTTGTGGGGAAAAGTATCCGACTCGGAATGACCCTATCCCTAATCTAAGGGTGATAGTTCCTTAGCAACAACTGAAAGTAAAGCTTTGATATTTTTCCTTTATGAAAGTACAGAGAAGGAAGAAAAGATTGACCAACCGATGTCTTTCGCTTTTGTCGATCCTGTCTTCTCTCTTTGCCTCTTGTTCCCAGCTCCTTGCTCCCTTTGCCGGCCCAGCTACACAAAGATCCTGCAAAAAACAAGAGAGGGAAACTACAAGAAACATGTACTCATAACTGATGCATGGATTAGAATGGATCAAATATACAGATAAAAACAATACATCATTGCAATACAAGTATATAGGAGAACATCAAAGCTTTATTGATGGAAGAAAAAGGTTCTGAGAAGGTTACAACCATAAATGGCTCCAATCCAGCAGCACCTCCCCAGCAGCAAGAAATCTCCTCTTCTCCTCTATAAAAGCAATCACCCAATAGCTCTAACTGTAAACCAACAGCACTTCCTTGCTTTGCACAAAATTCCAGCCCCCCTAGACCTCATAGAAGAGCTCTATATATAGGGTAGAAGAAGAAAGGATGAGTCAGCTTGAGACTGACATAAAGCTGCCTTGTGTCCTTTCCCTCTTCAGTTAATCTTCAGTTCTTAAGTCCACTTGGAGATCCTTGCTTACACATGGAGATCAAGTACCTCTTACTCATCACAGGGCGAATTCCTTGAACCGAGTGTCAGTTTGGAAGCTTCCTGGGCAATTGACACCTTGCAGAATGACTGTGCCACTTGGCCAATCTCGCCCAGCGCAGGTAGCCTTCCTTACAGTTGACTTTCAGCGCAGGTACAAGGAGGAGCAGTTGACATTCAGCGCAGTTGCTCAGTGGAGCAGCTGACATGATCCAAAAATAGCCTGTTTTTGAGTGTTTTCAGGTGGAGAACTGATGGGAAGTGCTGTGGTTTGCTGACCTTGTTCTTCTAGGGGTAAGAAAAACATGTTTAGGGACTGAGGATCCCTGTAATTATTGACATTTCATGCTCCATGCTGCGAGGCACAAAAATGTCTATAACAGTTGCCCCATAAAGTGTGAGGCCGTTTATCGGGTGAAATGCTTTATCCAGAGGGTCCGAAGTTCATTCAAGTGCTGAGAGGTGCCCTGTAATACAATACAATACAATACATTATTTTTCATTCTGTTTTCATGATCTAGCTGAGGCGGGCATTCCCATGCTCAGCTTTATAAAAACATTTTGGTACATAGAACAGACGATCGTCTGATGGTAGACTGATAATTCTCTGCTGAAATTATCATCCTTTGAGTAGGATGATCATCTGCTGCAATGATGTACATGACAAATGCTTTTATACTTCCTGAATATGTATCGCAGCCCGGATGGATGAAACTAGATCCGGGGTCTTCAAACTCGTTCGATCTTCACTCTAAGTACAAGTCGATCCATGTGAGAATTTCGCTGAAGTCGAACATGGAAAGACATCGCTTGATTACCGGTCAATGATGAAAACCGTTAACAAGCGCGAGAGGAATCACCGATAATGATAATGACCCTCAAGGTACTGCAGTACAATTCACGTGGCGTGAATAAAGGACTTGGCGTCGAACACCACGCAAAATCTTCTGGTCGAAGGTCATTGATGTATACCTGTCGCTGGAAGTGAGAAACTTGCCATTGAGGCATGCAAGCTTCAAAGTACTGATGGGGTTGTTCCTAGATCAACTTCTTGGATAATGAGCTGAAGTCGACAAGAAGCGATCCGTCAAAGGAGGGCCTTAATGAATCCCACATCAATGACACGGAACGGAGCTAATGATTTTAGTGGAGGTGAAAACAAACTGTGACATATGATTCAGGGTGGCGATCATGAATGGATGAAGGATAATGTATGGCAGTGGATGGGACACGGTTGACACTTTCAGAATGACCTCTCTTGAACATATAACGACACTGATGCGATGGATCGGTAGCATTACCCCAAAATGTGGATGGTTTGGCGAAGACCATGGTGAAGAGACCGGTGAATGAAACAACCCAACCCGATGTGGTACGGAAGAAAAGTGTCATGTTCAAGAGCGACTTGCTACCATTAAGCTTTGATGTTCTCCCAATTTTTCCCCAGTCATTTCTGACCAGTACCTCTTTATTTTTGTCAAGCTTGAGGAGGATAACATATGCTTGTTCTATAACCTGCCCTTCGGGCAAGCCCATCGCTATGATTTAACGAGCTTAGCGATAGGGAAACTCGTTCTCGTCTAAAGACAAGTTTGTCGCTATTTAATCATTTTAACGAGTCTAACGACAAGGAAAACTCGGTCCTTTTCATTTTTAGAGAGTCTGAAAAGGTACAGAAAGTTAACTCCATAATTCCTTTTTCGTCATCTAATCCCTTAAGTCCGAAAAAGTATAAAACAATACAGAAGGGATGAATTTTCGATTGCTTTAACGAGCCGAACAAAACAAGCGCTCGATCTTTTTGTGCAATAATCCCTCAGGTCCAAAAAGATTAAAATCTAGAGGAGGGATAGCTCTTCCGGTCGCTTTAACGAGCTGAAAGGCCAAAACTCGGCAAACTTTTCATATTTTACGAGTCAGTGAAAAGAGCTCAAAGAAGACTCGTCTTTTGAGGAGCGAGTGATAAACAGGGATAGCAGCAGATTCCAGGTACATGTTGGAATATTCCAATCAATGTTGTTTATTTTTTAACGAGCATGAACTATGTGCTAAAACTGCTCGAATCTTGCATTTATTTTTTAACGAGCATGAACTATGTGCTAAAACTGCTCGATTCATGGTCAAATTTGATTTTTTACTTTTACTAGCTTTTCTCTTTTCAAATGTAGTACTTCACCTTCAATTGCTGCAACAAACTTTGTTAGAAATGGACAATATTTGCATGAAAATGAGATTATAACCTTAATATTTAACTTTAAACTGTGTAAAAAATCATAAAAAGGTGTTTTTACCTCTCATTTACCATTTCATTTGCATTTTGCTTGTTGGAGCTCTGGAGGTGCCTCTTCTTCCTTGATTTTCACCAGCTGATTCCGGGAGATTCTGTGGACGATTTTTGGCGCCGTTTGGACCAGGTAGGAGCTAAACCTTAGCCCTTCACTTTCATGGTTTCCTTTTTCAGTTTCATGCACATTTTTCAGGGTTTCTGAGCCTCAGGGGTTTCATCAAGGTGCCCTGGCATCAGTGCAGGTTCTCCTTTCGAAACCTGCGCTGCATGTCAGGTTGTCTTAAGGCAGACTGCGCCTCAGCGCAAGGGAGAGACTCTCTGCCTGCGCTGGGCCTAGAAAAACTGATCCCGCATGATGATTTTTCGCCAGTTTTTCATCAAAATTAGGAACTTACTCCTTCTCTTGTTTGCTTGCAGGGAACTTTTGAACAAAATGTCCCCTACATGGCGAGAACGAGAACATGAAGCAGAGGACATGGTTGCACTCCATGACCCGGTCACGGTGAACGCGCTTCGAAACTGTGGCCTACTAAAGTTCTTCCGTATCTCTAGCATGAGAGCACAGATTTCTTTACTGCAGTATATGCTTGATGCTTGGGATCCTGTTAACCAAGTATTCCAGATTAGGGGGAAAACCATCCCCTTGACCATAGAGGACATGTACTTCTTGACTGGGTTGTCAAGGCGGGGTGCCCCCATTTCTTTGTCAGGTACGGCTCGAGGGACTAATTCCACCAGAGACTATATCCGTCAGTATTGCCGGGAAGGTTCACAGCCGAGCAAAGACGGCAAGATCAATATCCGTGACATCACTGACAGGTCTCTTAGGTCCATTCTGTTTACCATTGGTAGGATGGCCGGTAGCGCAGCTTTACATGTTGCCAACAGATCTTACATGCAGCACGCCTTGGAGTGTCTCCAACCGAAAGTGTTTAACTGGTGTGATGCAGTACTTGTTCAGATGAAAAGTCAATTGACCAAGGTAAAGGACGGGAGGCTGAAGAACTTTGGATTTGGTTCTATTCTGACTGCCTTCGCCTTGGAGAAAATCCCATTGATGCAGCCTCAGTACATCATACTTGACTTGCCTTCTCCGACCGAGCCACGCATGCAGAGGTGGGTTGACCACATGTCCCGACATGCTGGTCAACCTCAGATTACTTTCACTGAGGCCTTCTTTAGGTGGTTCGAGCGTCAGGAGATGGTGTTTTCTGAGTATCCATATGTGGGTATGGACTACCGAGGTGATCCGGATTTGGTGCTACCGGATGGCGAGCAATGGGGCGCTATTGGTAAAATTTCTGACCATATCATTGTTTATTGTTTTTACTCATGATGTTATTGTGCAAAACTAATCAAACTCTTGGGTGCATGCAGATGTTGGTCCTGTTCGTCCAGCAGCCCGTCCACGATCGCCAGCTGCTGCCCCAGCAGCAGAGCCTGCTAGGAGAGTTGTTATTCGCGACCTTGGTGATACTGAGACACTTACAGCTGTGCAGGAGCAGGTTGAGAGCCTTACTCGTGGTCTTCCGGATGTACAGATTGACGAGTTACCTTTACAGTTGCAGCGGCACACTATTGGCGTGCCTAGACGATGGACTCGTCTCTTGCGCATGATTGCACAGACCGTGACGTACTATCATGAGCACCACTAGGCTAGGGTGCCCCCTAGCATCTTTTTGAGTTCTAGGTCATACGACCAATTTTGTTTTGATTACAGCACATCATGTACAAACTATAAACAGCTTTATATATTTTGATTTTCGGGGTTTATTCTGGTTTATTTGTGATCCACTTGCATAGCACCGATGCATCTCTTTTTATATATGTCGTAAATGTCTATCTAATACATAGTTTGCTAATGAATCTGTTAATGTGTTCAAGTTTCTGGAAATATGTTGGTATTGAATTGAATCAAACTCTCTTTCCAAAATCTTAACCCTTAGAAACATTCGATAAATAGCTGGATTGCGGACTGAATATATACCAGTGAGTTGTAGTATCACAAGCTGTGAGTCTAGCCTAACAATTAGTCGGCGTATACCATGAGCGATGGTATCAGAGAGGAGTTCAATCAACGCGCTATACTCAGCGATGTTGTTCGTTGACTGCCCAATACACACACCTCTGAAACTCACTAACTCGCCGCTTGGATCAAAAATGGCCCAGGCTGCGGAGGACAAATTCCGCGTACTACGACTCGCTCCGTCGGCATATCCTACATATGTCTCAGAAAAATTCGACATCTGCAACAAACGAGAAGGGTGGATTACTAAACCGAAACAAACACTTTAGCGAAAACAAAATACAACAAAAGCACTCAGGTTACTATTCAGGCATAGTAACGCTTGAGGTACAACCCGTTGCGGGGTTGCGCCAGTGGTATCCCGTCATAATCCATTAACTCGTAGGCTCCTTTTGCTAACACCCTTTTAACAATATAGGGACCCATCCATAAGGACTTAAATTTTCCTGCTCCTAATTTGTCGGATTCTTGGTCGTAAAGCAAAACCAAGTCACCCTCAGAGAAGATACGAGGTTTGACATTCTTGTCGAACTGTGCCTTGACTCGTTTCTTATGGGCTTCGTTCGCCAAAGCGGCGTCACGACGGTTTTCATCCAACTGGATCAATTCCAAGAAACGAGCCTCTTCTTCTGAGGTTCCGGGGAGGAGGTCAATTGCGAGTTTAAGAGACGAAATTTCGCACTGGATCGGTAAGACTGCCTCCAGGCCATACACCAATTGGAATGGTGTGAACCCAGTGGCGTTCTTTACCGAGGTTCGGTAAGCCCACAATGCTGAGTACAGGAGTAGGTGCCATCTTCTTTTGTGAACCCCGATCATCCTTTGCAACATACGCTTCAGGACCTTGTTGATTGCCTCAACTTGTCCGTTGGCTTGTGGATAATATGGGGTAGAGCTGTCGTGAGATAGCCCTAGTTTGGCAGCTAATTCAACCATCATGTGATTGCGAAAATGCGATCCATGATCTGTCACTATAGCCTGCGGAACGCCGAACCTGGCGACTACATGATTAAAAAAGAAAAGGGCAGCTGTTTCACCAGTGTTATCCAATGTAGGCATCGCCTCGGCCCATTTGGTAAAATAGTCAACAGCGACTATAATATACCCATGCCCCCCGGTCGAGGTGGGGTTACATTGCATGAAATCGATGCCCCACTTGGCGAAAGGCCCAACAGCAACTATAGGCTGCAAAGGTGCGGGCGGTCTCCTGGTTTTGCTATCAAAGATCTGACACGCATGGCAACTTCTGACAGCTATTATGCAATCTTTAAACATAGTTGGCCAGAAATATCCTGCTCGTAAGATTCTTTGTGCTGTTGCATATCCAGATTGATGCCCCCCGCACGCGCCTGAATGACAATCATTCAGGGCTTTCTCGGCCTCCTCATGGGTAAGGCACCTCCTCAGAACCGTATCGACACCACGACGGTAAAGTGTATCACCGACGATCATGTAGTCTTTAGATTGGTATCGTATACGCTTCTGTTCCGAGTGTGAGGTATTAGGCCTAAATTTTTGGGTTTGGAGATAAACAATGATGTCTCCATACCACTCATCGCTTACTGATATCAGAAACAAATTTTCATCCACGATTGACTCTTCTGATGTTTCATCGTTGGACGACGATGGGAGATCGCATAATAATTCCGCGAAAACTAGAGCTTTCTTCGATTTGGATTTTACAAAATCCAAATCAAACTCTTGAAGGATCGCTATCCATTTTGAATATTTGCCCCCAAGCAACTGTCGCGACAGTATATACGTCATGGGGTTGCAATCTGACAGAATGGTAGTTTTCCTAAAGAGGACATAATGTCGAAACCTTTGAATCGCTTGAACAGCAGCAAGCGCTAGTTTTTCAACATAGGAATATTTACTTTCTGTGTCATTTAAGTTTTTACTTAAATAATAAATAGGATGTTCAATTCCATCGACTTCTTGCACTAAGACCATCGCAATGGTCGTATCTGCTGCAGCTAGATACAGGTTAAAATCTCTTTGATAGTCCGGGGCGTACATTAATGACGCTCTTACTAGGGAATCTTTCAGAGCGTCAAAGGAAGCTTGCGCAACCTGGTCCCAGACAAAAGGTACATCTTTTTTCAAAAGACGAGTATAACCTTTGGCAAGTTCTGCGTAATTTGGAATGAACCTCCTCAGAAAGTTTGCTTTCCCTTGGAGTTTCTGAATCTGAAGCAAATTTGAAGGTGGAGGCAAATTAATGATTGCCTGAACCTTACAGGGGTCGAGACGAATCCCATCCTTAGAGACTACAAAGCCAAGTAAACGACCAGAACCGACGCAAAACACACACTTGTGCGGATTGAGTCTTATCTTGTAGTGTCGGCAACGTAGAAATATTGCTCTCAAATGCCGTGGATGATCAGTCCGCTTCTGCGAATGAGCCGGAAGATCGTCGAGGTAAGGTTGAACGATGTTCTTGATGTCATGGAAGGCATAATTCATTGCCCTCTGAAACGTCGCCCCTGCGTTCTTTAAACCAAAGGGTAATTTTCGATAAGCGAATGTGCCCCACGGACAAATAAATGCAGTCTTAGACTGGTCCTGTGGGCGGATATTTATTTGATTATACCCGGAAAATCCATCCATAAAGGAAAAGATTTCACATCCGGCGCATTCATCAATTATCTGGTCGATGAAGGGTGTAGGGTAGTTGTCCTTTGGACAAGCTTGGTTTACATCCCTATAGTCGACGCACACTCTTATCGTCCCTTGTTTTTTCATAACAGGGACAATATTCGATACCCAATCGGTTAGAGGAACCGGGTAGATGAATCCAGCATGGAGAAGTTTTTCAACTTCTGCCTTAATGGCAGCGGCTTTCTTGGGGTGCACCTGCCGAAGCCGTTGTCTTACTGGTTTGACATCAGGATACATTTTAATCTCATGTTCAACTATGCTCGAGTCAATGCCTGGCATTTCATCATATGACCATGCAAAGACATCTCTAAATTCGCGAAAGAGAGCACCATATATTTCCAGTTCTGAAGGGGAACAACTTTTGCCGACATGAATATTCTCTACAACATCAGGTTTTGTCGAGATGTTTATGGCTACGGTCTCTTCAATATTGGATAGGTTTCGCTCTGAATCCACCGTATTTACAGTATTTGTTAGGAATTCAAACACTGAAGGGTGATATAGGTCGTGTTGAGTTTCTTCTTCACACTCTGGAAGAAGGGAACGATGGTGGTGATCATTCCATGGTGCCCCCTCAATCATCATTGATTGTAAGATTCCTTCGTCAGTCCCATGAAATTTTGACCATGGATCTAATGGGGTACCATATTCTCCAGACCTATCTACCCAAACGCTTGACGAGCGTTGATTTGGGCTCGCCTCCCATGCCTGAAACATTGATTGCTACAATATTTCTATAGGGCTAGGTGGCAAAACCACTTGATAATCCATGACGACTTTGTCTTCTGCGATTTTCGATGAAGAAACCATGTTGCATGTTGCTACAAACGGGACATTCCCTACATGGGGAGGAGGTGGCAAAGCGAAAGTTCCCATCATTGTGGGGTCCTTCAATAGGCCTACTCCGATATCTTGAATCGAATGGTCGCACCCATGGATCATGGGAATGCTTCCTGTAACTTGTGAACCATTAGGGAGGAAATTCTGTTGGTCGACGATCGTAATCCCTCCTTCAAACGGGAATGCGATCTTCCTAAAATAAGTCGACACTACAGCTGCCATGGCATATATCCATGGTCTTCCCAGTAGGATGTTATAGTCAAGATTGCCATCAATGACTTCAACATCAATTTCCACTGTTTTTCCTCCTAGTTCAACCTTAAAGTTATTTAGGATACCGTACGGAGTGTACGTCCTACCGTCAAATGCTTTCAATGTCATCGAAGATCGCGACAAGGTTGGAGATCCAAGAGTTTTCCAGCAACTCATCGACATGATACATGTCGATGCTCCTTCATCAATAATCGTTCTATGAACAGTTTTGTTGAGTGCTTTCACTTGAATAAGGAAAGCTAGTTGCGCTGGTAACTGAGGATCATATCCTCTGTGATCAAAGGATACAAGATTGGAATCTTTAGGATCCACTCCACCAATTGCTGATAACAATGCCTGCCTTTGGGATGGACAATTTTGCAGTACCTCAAGAGTCGACATAGCAGATGGCGATTGGGCCAAATCTTCCACTATGTTATAATGCTGCGCCGCTCTGGCGCGAGGATTAAATGTCGACTTGTGTACTACTCCCTTAGGTGGCTTTATTGTTAATTCATGCGTGAGGGGGGGTACAGCTTCTGCCGAAGTTGTTGTCGAATTACTGGGTTGATATTTCCCTTTGTCGTTCGACACCGGTGGATTCCCATAATCTTTATTCCTGGTCGAGATCAAAGCATCATTTTGCTTAGAAACCGACAACATAAGCACTTGTGACGGGGAAGCATTTCCACTATCAACCATATTTTGACCTGGGGTGGGAAATGGATCAGTCAACACGGCTGAAGTTTGGGAACTTTTAAAGAACCTCCTTAACTCAGCTTTGAACGGACAGTTCTTTGTCGAATGATCCTTTTCATCGCATATCTGACATGGATAAATTTGTTTCCCTTGCCCAGGAGGGTTTGAAGGAGTTTTTTGAGGGCATGACTCACCCTGTTTCTTCTTCTTCCCTTTGTTTTGTTTCTTCTTGCTTCCTGGTTGATTGGAGTTTTTGCCTTTATCCGTAGATACAGCATTTACCTCCGAAGCAAGAATCTCTTGATTTGATTTTTGATTCGAAGTCTTACGGGCTTTCTTATTTGAATCCTTTGTCGACTTAGCGTTTGCAGTTCCAATCACGCCATGACCGGCATGAGAGTCACTATTCGATCCGGGAGGAGGAGGGATTGAAAATTCCGGTCTGGGGGCGTCAGGTATCTTATCATAGAGCGTGCCCGACTGAGTATATACTAAGTCCAAATATTGAGCACGAGCAATAACCTGCTCCTCTGTTACGACGCCTCCCTTGGCCACATCTTCTGTTATAGCCGGAAGAAGCGACTTTATAAACCACTCAGCTAATAGCTGATCTGGAACATAGGTCTTTACCATTCTGCGACGACGACGCCACTCATGTATATGATCTGATATATGTGTGGCCGTTGTCTGCTTGAAATTGGTCAAGATCTCTGTTCCAGTTTCATACCTTATAGGTAACTAAAAGTGTGTTAAGAAAGTCGTGGCTAGGGAACTAAAATTGTCGAAAGAGGCTCTAAGTAATTCAATATACCATTTAGCCGCTGGACCAGTCAATGTCCTCTGGAAAAGGCGAAGCCTTATCGAATCATCATTCAAGGTATTCGATGAACACCACAGATGGAATGTCATCACATGATTTGACGAGTCTTCGCCAGGATTTCCATTGAATTTAGGAATGTCCGAAGGAAGTTTGTGAGGAATCGCTGGCCACCAATGGGCATAGGCAATTGGATCGTTCGTCAATCGATGTAAATCTGGTAATTCTAGAGTTGCCACGAATGGCAACTGCTGATTCAGGTTTGGCGAGGCGTACCCAGGATACGATGGAATCGCCTGAGCAGTAGGCCTTTGCATACCAGCATAATGCAACTGATGTTGATATGACTGATATGGCTGGTGGGCTTGGCCACTGTAAAGTGGTTGATTTAACCCGTTCTGAATATAGGGTTGCCCACTATTTGCAAGGATCTGTTGTTCAGATCCCTGGTACACCTGTTGAAACTGAGGTTGTTGGTATTGCACCATCCATGGTTGCGAAGCCATGTTTTGTTGTGCGATACTAACCGACGGACCAAGATGTGGGGTTATTGTTCCCGTTTGTGTCTGTGTCATCCCGGTAGTTGGCGATTGTGGTTGTGTTGCAGGTTCAATGGGCTGTTGCATTACAACTTGGGGTTGACATACAACATGCATCGATTGAACTTGCGACACGGTTACAATTGCTGGCGTCATCGGGATACTAGACATAGGTACACACTGTTGCATGGAATATGCAACTCTTGGTTGTTGGGGTAACATAGGTACCCAACCACTCGTCGTTACTTCAGTCAGACCTGAATGTTGTTGAAAACTGCCGTATGGGTATCCCCCCGGAAGGGGAAGTGAAAGGGCATATTGCCCCCCATATGGTAACAATCCAGAACTCAAGGGTATAGATTTCCTTTGAGGACTGGATGGCCCAAACTGATTTCCAAAGGGATCAATTTGTCTAGTTTCAACATAAGAATTACCGGGTATTATACCGGAAGAACAAACTGGAACAGACCAAGTTGTCATAGTAGTCCCTGGGTGGACTCCTTCTAGCTAATGAGAGCTAGTCGGGACGGTTGGTATGCCGGCAAACATCGTTGGAGTGACAGCAGGAGTTTCTACTGTCGCTGTGTCATTTGGCACAGTCCTAGATGTCGACGGTTGCTCAGACATTTTAAGTCTATCCAATAAACTGCCTAACGATTCTACAGGAACTTCCAGTGGCGATGGACAAACTTCTGATGTAGAAGGAAAAAGAGTGGCGCCTACTCCAAAATGAGTTGGAGTATTTGCTTGCTGGTCCTCTACGATTTCCTCTATTGCAATCAGACCAGGAGGAAGAGAAAGACCGTCAGGTCCGTAAAAGATTTCTGGTGCCAAAGAAGGGGTTGCTTCGACAGCGACAGTTGTTTGAGCAACAAGACTCTGTGGACCGGTTTCAGATGGAACTGTTTCAGTTATGCAAGTACTTATCCTCAGACTAGGATCAGTACAACTGTCCCTCTGTTGCTATTGAACTTCTTCAATAGAGGCAGGGATTCCAGAAATATTAGGAGTGACCAGAATCTCAGATGTTGTCGGAACTGTTGTTCTAACTTTAATGGGAGATTTTGACCCGGTCAAGCGAGTTCGCTTCGTCCGTACTACTCTCGATTCCGGAGACAAAGACGGTTGACTCGCGAGTCTCCTCGAAAGATGGAGTTTTAATTGACTTTCCTCCACGGTTGTGGATTACTTGATCAACTAAAATACAAAAAGGGGAATTATGTTTCCGTATTGAATGAATTTTATTAGACGCTTTTAGACACAACTTTGCTTTTTCATGTTTTAAGAGTCGAGAAAAAGCTAAAGATGACTCTAGTCGCCTTCGATGTATTAACGAGCCCGAAGTGACAAATGCTCGGTTGGACTTTTTCAGTTATAGAGTTTGAAAAAGGCCAAAAGAAACTGCTCTGGAGATCTAGGCAGAGGGTGTGCCAAACCTTTCGCGAAACCACAGAATACGTTTTACGGTACGGGTGGTCGATCTTCGTGAATGCTGTGTTCACTGCATCGCGATCAGTAGGGCGGCCGACACGGCTTCCTAAGGATAAAAGATAAATGCCTATAGGGGTCTCCCAATATACGCGACGGTACGCGGGAGCACAAGTCCGTATTAGTGCTATCGTCTCTTAGGAGGAATCACCCACCTTCGTAGAGATCGACAGTCACTACGTTTAACGACGCCGGAACACGTCTCTACCTAGACCTCTATTGTGAGCGTTATGTTACAAAGCATTTTTAGATTCATTCAATATATTTTAAGTTGATCTTGTTTAGCAGTTTGTCTTTCAGGATCACCACGAGATGTATTGGTACAAATTCCTAAATGCAGCTAAAATGATAAGCAAGCTTTACAATCTTTTTAGCTTTGAAAATCCTAACTACTGAGGGGAGAGAAAAACATTATCTTTCCACACAGAGCACAAAGCACAAACTAATGCACTTTCCCCTAGATCAATCACGCAAACTTATCAAAAAATGCAAATGCAAGATGCATGTATTTCTTTTCTTTTCCCTTAATGTTGATGTAGACAAAAAGGAAACTGTCGTATAATTTTCGAATTCAATTTGAAGCGTAAACAAACAAGTTTTGTCTAAAATCAAAAGACGCCTTATAGGTACTTGTTTCGACACTAAAATGTATGAATTCAAACCATAAAATGAAAAACAAACAAACTCAAACAGCCATGAACAGTAATAAAACTAGCTCTTAAGATCTCAAAGACACTTTTACAGTTCAAGATCTAAGAGGCCACAGCTATACTGGTTTGCTTTTCACAATGGGAAATTGTAACTGAAACAAGAAATACTGAAAGAACAATCACAGTTTCATCACACAACTGAGGCGGAATAATGTCAAGGAAAGTTGGTTTACAGCAAGTACAAATGACAAGCAATCAGCAGCAAAATAACAGTGAAAACAGGGTCAAAACTCAGTGGGAAACCTCAGGAAGACATAGCCTAACTGGTTCAGCGCAGGCTCTGGTCTGTCAAATTGACTCTCAGCGCAGTTCCCGAAGGGAGTACCTGCGTTGAAATGCAGACTGCCTTTGGACAGCCTGCACTGAGACACGAGAGTTGCGTTTACAAGGATTTCCGGGTCATAAAAAACTAAAAAATTCACTGTTTTTGCTGAAATAAAAAGCTATAGGTCAAGTACAAGCTAAGGGATGATCAAGAGGATGAAAAGCTATCACAAAGAGCACAAGAGTCTTTTGTAGATCAGCTCTTCAAATCATGAATCTGCTCAGAAAATGAGCAAGAGTAGCAGCCCCTCTACTTCGCTTTTGATATAGTCAAAAGCTTTTCGATTTGGTACTCTTTTGTTCAGGAAATGAATAGCAAAGATACTACAAACACCAACAAGATACTAGGCTCCCCAGCGGAGTCGCCAGTTTGTTGTGGGGAAAAGTATCCGACTCGGAATGACCCTATCCCTACTCTAAGGGTGATAGTTCCTTAGCAACAACTGAAAGTAAAGCTTTGATATTTTTCCTTTATGAAAGTACAGAGAAGGAAGAAAAGATTGACCAACCGATGTCTTTCGCTTTTGTCGATCCTGTCTTCTCTCTTTGCCTCTTGTTCCCAGCTCCTTGCTCCCTTTGCCGGCCCAGCTACACAAAGATCCTGCAAAAAACAAGAGAGGGAAACTACAAGAAACATGTACTCATAACTGATGCATGGATTAGAATGGATCAAATGTACAGATAAAAACAATACATCATTGCAATACAAGTATATAGGAGAACATCAAAGCTTTATTGATAGAAGAAAAAGGTTCTGAGAAGGTTACAACCATAAATGGCTCCAATCTAGCAGCACCTCCCCAGCAGCAAGAAATCTCTTCTTCTCCTCTATAAAAGCAATCACCCAATAGCTCTAACTGTAAACCAACAGCACTTCCTTGCTTTGCACAAAATTCCAGCCCCCCTAGACCTCATAGAAGAGCTCTATATATAGGGTAGAAGAAGAAAGGATGAGTCAGCTTGAGACTGACATAAAGCTGCCTTGTGTCCTTTCCCTCTTCAGTTAATCTTCAGTTCTTAAGTCCACTTGGAGATCCTTGCTTACACATGGAGACCAAGTACCTCTTACTCATCACAGGGCGAATTCCTTGAACCAAGTGTCAGTTTGGAAGCTTCCTGGGCAATTGACACCTTGCAGAATGACTGTGCCACTTGGCCAATCTCGCCCAGCGCAGGTAGCCTTCCTTAGAGTTGACTTTCAGCGCGGGTACAAGGAGGAGCAGTTGACATTCAGCGCAGTTGCTCAGTGGAGTAGCTGACATGATCCAAAAATAGCCTGTTTTTGAGTGTTTTCAGGTGGAGAACTGATGGGAAGTGCTATGGTTTGCTGACCTTGTTCTTCTAGGGGTAAGAACAACATGTTTAGGGACTGAGGATCCCTGTAAATATTGACATTTCATGCTCCATGCTGCGAGGCACAAAAATGTCTATAACAATGATGATGATTTTGGTGCATTTGAAAAGCACATTATAGGGATTAATTCAAATATAATGAAGAAGATGGGATATGAAGGAAAGGGCCTATGAGTTAATGTCCAGGGCATTATGAATCCCATCCAAGTGGTGGAACTACATCGTATGTTGGATTGGGCTATGTCAGAGTAGAAGGACACTCCAAACCCGCAGAGACAGGAGAGTCTCAAGCGACAATTCTGATTCAGTGAAGGATGCTGAGAGAACATCACAACGTTCCAGTAATAGTGAGCATTTCAAAAGAAGAGCTATGTCAAGCTATCTTCGTTAGTGTTACACCAAGGACAATCATTTAAGGAAGGATATATCGCCCAGGAAAGAGACAAAAAACAAGGTCAAGAAAGTCTCAAAGAAATAAAACCATTACAAGCATTGCAATAAGATTGGACATCAAAGAGCCACATGTTGGAAGCTCCATCTAGAGTTACGTCTGAAGAAGGACCAAAAGCATACGAAATCGCTTGTGATAGAACCGACCAATCAAGCAGTTCAAAAACGAAACCAACTATAGGAAGAAATCACATTAGCATGGATACGTAAGAGATGGATATCATTTTTAAGTAGTTGATTATGGTCACCATTGTAAATCACATGTTGCGAAAATATTTGTAAAAGTGATTAATTAATAACATCACTTGTATATGGAACATTTGTAAAAGTGATTAATTAATAACATCACTTGTATATGCAACACAATGATATTTTGGCATTTAGTTGGGTTGTAAAGGATATGAGTTATATTGTGAAACTTGACCATGAGTGTGTTATAAACCCTTAACAACTATGGTCTTGTTTGGAATTTTTCAAGTTCGACTTCATCATTCCTTCTTATCTTTACTTTCCCTAAAAATATACAAAATTCACGATTTTGCCACCTTGTTCCCATCGAATTTTGACATGACCATCGAACATATTACAGAAAAAAAGTATAAGTGGGACCAATGACAAGACCTTCATACTGATTGTTCTCTCTAATTTGTCTTCACCCCTTAATCACAACACTTTCTCACCCCCAAATTCTACTTCAAGCATCACAACAACAACAACATTTATTTATTTTTATTTATTTTCCACTTTATCAAAAATAGAAAAATAAATTGAATCCATTTCTTATCTCAATACCTTTTCATTTATAATTAATTACTAAATTATCTTAACAAAATATATTTTTACAAAATTTTTCCACTCTCTAATTTATATAATCAAGTAAACAAATTCAATAAAACAATCATAGAATTATGGTTATATATATATATATATATATATATATATCTATATATATATATATATATATATATATATATATATATATATATATATATATATATATATATAATCAATTTATGTATTAAATAATATAAAAAACATTTTAACTCTGAAATATCATTATACTACATTATAATAATACTACATTATAATATAATGTAATATGTATATATGAATTATACAATCAAATTTACTTCATATATATATATATATATATATATATATATGGGGTTATCGTTATTAGAGTTTCTATAGAGAAAAATATTAAAGTGATTGAAATAAAAAGGGTGTTGCTTATGATTTTGATAAAATAACAAATTAATTTGTAATAAAATAATATGTTTTCAATTTAGAAGACAACAATAATGATAATTTTATTTCTGTTATCCATAAATTTATGATCCATATTGAATTTTTAAAATTATTATCAATATTATTTTAAATATAGTATATTATTTTTATCTTAAAAGTTAAATAAATTATAATTTTTCTTTTTTATTAAAAATAATTAAATTTTTAGTTTTTGTGGGAGACACTCACATATTCAATATATAAAAGAGAAATATTAATTAGTTTTAGTTTTTATATATGGATGATGGTGTAGTCTAATTTATAGATGAAATGTTCTTTTCATTGGATGTTAATCTTGGATAATATTGTAATTTTTTGATGTTTAAAATACATTTTTGAATGCATAAATAGATTTAGTACCTTAAAAAACCTTTGAGCACTAGAATTTTATAGATCAAACAATTTCAACTCAAATTCCTAAAAATCTCTGCATTAGTCTAAAAAACATCATTTCATCTGAGAGTTATACTATATATATATCTATATATATATATATATATATATATATATATATATATATATATATATATATATATATATATAGATATATAGATAGATAGATAGAAGGTGAATATAACTTGTTTTTTATTATTATGTTACTTAATATAAACATTAAAATATCGTATTTATGATTTTGAGAGTGAAAGTGAATCAAGGAGGGCTCATACTATGAGTGAGATTATGGATTTTTTATAATGTTTCTAATTAAAACTAACCAAATGTTTGTATTCATTTTTGTTTTTAAATGTATATATCTAGGTCATATATTAATTTTTTATAAGTAATGTAATAATAATTGCATGAAGAGATGCTTTATAACTCAGTATAAGGGAGATGTTGTCGTTGGGCCAAGATATGTTGTCAGGTAATATTATATTTAAAATATAATAAAATAATACTTACATTAACAAATTAAAAAATAGTAATGAAAAAACAATGTCCACTAAAATACTTCAATTTTTGCTTTCATTTTTACATGAACATTTTATAGAGAGATACAATAATTGATAGTAAAATAAATTATTTTAACTTTTAGTATGTGAGTGATATGTAATTTCTTCACTATTACTTAGTATGAAGTTTGTATATGGCATAGAAAAATAATATTATCGATATTACATGGCGTGTAAATTGTTTAATGTGGATTGTAAGTCCAATATTTCAATATGGATGTTAAAATATTTTAAGAGAGGAAGAGTAAAGAGTCTTTATTCCATCAACAAGTAATTAAACTTTTAATATAGAGTTGATATGTAATATTTAAAAAAATATTATAAACAAACAAACAACTCATATTTCAAAAAATATAATAACAAAAATAGTTCTCTAATATCCTATGAAGATATGTTTTCTTTTTTCAAATATGAGAGCACGTATTAGAATTTTATTGTGTAAAATTTATTTTAATTTTGGATCTTCTAAGAATTGAAAAGAATCAAATCTCTCCAAGTGCAAATCTTTTGTCAAGTTTCCAATCAATATTCTTATATTTGAAATATAATCGAGAATGAATATCAATAACCATTTTTTATAGTTTTTATTTATTTGTATAAAATTTTCATTCTTCGAATCACATTCCAATTTAGAAATGTAGTAGAAAGTGAATATAAATAACTAATTATTTTTAATCATTTTTATTCATTTCCATATACAAGCTTTTAATTTTTCCCACTCATAAGCCTAGATGGAGATGCAATAGAAAGTGAACATAAATAATTGATTATTCCTATTCATTTGCATACATTGTTCATTTTTTCCATTCATGTTACCTATTGAAATGTAACGAAAAATAAATATAAGCAATCAATTATTTTTGTCATTTTTATTAATCTTTACAGAACTTTTTATTGAAATGTAATGTAATATTATCATATTAGAATGTAATAGAAAGTTATTAAATAACCATTTTTTTTATTATTATTCATATTTATTTGTACAAGTTTTTCATTTCTTTCACTCATATTTTAATATTGAAATGTAATAGAAAGTGAATATAAATAATCAATTATTTTATATCACTTCAATTTATCTTAAGAAGTTTTTCATTTTTCTAGTGATATTCCCACATTGAAATATTATATTTTCCATTCCTATGTATATTGAAATGTAATGGGAAGTAAAAAATCAGACAATTATTTTTATCATTTTTATCCATCTCCTTTTTCCCACTCATTCTCTGTTGAAATGTAACGACCGAGTTAACAATTATTTTATTTCTCATATTTTAATATTAAATATTGAATTATAGTAAATTTTTATGTTAAATGTTATACAAAATGAGTATAGAAAATCATTTTTTTTATTGTTTTTATTCATTTTCAAATTTATTTTTTATAATGTAATTAAGTTAGTATTCAAATGCATGTGTTTAATATAATTTTATAGTTTTTTTAGTTTAAATTTAATTCAAATAAAGAAAGTGAAAATACTTTGTGATGTATGCTTCCCATTCCATTGATATTGAGAATACCTACTAAATTCAATCATAATCATTACTTCCGCCTTGCTATCACATTTCTTTGAGTAATTAGCTACGTTGGAATTTGATGAGAAATATGCCTCTCATACAACATTTTCCCTATTAAATACATTTAAAAATTTTGTCTTACCATTTCTCATGATGTCTCTTGACATTTATAAAATATAATTTATTTATTTTTTCTGAAAACATTATGAATACCCTATAGCCATATTCCATCTTAGAATGGGGCCTATCAGTCACTATGTATTCTCATACATAGCCATCTATTTTTTAGAATTTATGGTATTTTCCCGCTTAAGTTCAAGCTCAAGATCTAACTCTGACATGCTGCACTACTCTACCTTTCCCATACTCCAACTCATAGTTCTCCAATGTAGTTGATGACATCAACCAATATGCATTCAATTCCACCACCTCCTGATTGAGGAGTTCAAATTTAACAGTCACACTTGCAAATTTTTCAAATGAAATGAAAACCATGGAGCACCTACTAATCACTATTTCGATGGAAACAACAAAATAGAAGGGGGCCATCTGATTAGCTCAAGGGATTCAATTCAATCCAGATAGGGAGATGCATCATCTAATTGACTATAGATGTCTTGACAAATGATGTGTGCCCATGTTCTACCAAGCCAAAAGAGTCCATCAATATGTAGATTTTTCTTTTCCTTACAATCCAAAATAGATGTATCATGAATAAGTTAGCTCCATAGGACTTGATCAGGGAATGTTGTTCTGGACTTCTACTCACCCTAATGCAGTTTAGCTCATTTACCATGGAATTTGGCAGAACTTGCAAGGTGCTCATCATGCCCCCTATTATTTCAATGCTTATTATTTTTGTTGCAACCTCTTGACTATTTAAATTAACTTCTAGTCGTAGGATATCGACTTCCACACTTGTGACTTTTGGACTGTTACATATAACTTATTCAATCTCATTTGGGATCGTTACCATACTCTTCACCTAAACTTAAACTTGGGACCAAAGCGATGAAACTTACTAACTTGTGATTATGATTCATGAACACGTATCAGAGGAAACCTAAAGGTATGGCACTAGACATTTACTTCATAATAAATGTTATCACTCAAAATGTTTATTGTTGATTCAACTACTGGGAGTCTAACTAACTTATTTAGAGAGAAACCCCAATCCACTCATCAGCCTAAACATTCTTAGATTCCAATCTCATATTGCTGAAGAGAGTGCAAGACACTCAAATCACGAGGATCAACATATTGATGATTCAATTGCATTGGTACCTTACACATCCAAGAAAAAAGTGGGTCATGGTACTCCAACTAAATCCAATCATAGATATTCCATAGCTCTTGCACCATGTTATAAAATATCTCCACATACGAACTATTATAACGTAACACACTATTTTCATTATTTTGTAATCAACATAATTGTTAGCAATATCAAATCTCGTGACATGATTTGGATAAGAACCTGCATGTATTTTATAAGAAACTAAACATGTAGGTTTTCATCGTTACTAGTCGTAAATATGTTATTGATGCAATTCATATGATGGTTGTGTGGAGTTTTAAAAGCTTCCTGAGTGAACATTCTATCCATTAAATATAATATAATTTTTCCTTCAAAATTGAAATTACATTGTTTAATTTTAATGAACCAACTATTAAGATCCCAATTCCAAAGGAAGAACCAATTTTTTTGATGCTTCATTACCTTTATGACCTAAGTGATTTAGGGTCTTAATATTTCCAAACGCTTCATTAGAAATGGTCGAATTGGGGCAACCTCTCAATGATAAATATTCAAGTCCAATAAGATTCCCAAAAGAACTTGGAAGAATACGCAAGATGAAACATTTTTCAAATCTATTTCCTGGAGGCTTTTGTCAAATCTATTTCTTGGAGGTTTGTTATATTTCCATTGAATTGAGAAGCGAGATCATTTCTGAATTGTTTCTTAACACTAAGTATTTCAAGGAGTGTATATAGCATAGTTCTCCAGGAAAATTTTTGAATAGCGCATTGCTTATGTCAATATGTAGTAAGTGCCTCATTTTCATTATGGACATGGGAAGCTTGAAAGGGGATCACAGGTACTCAAATCTCGCAACTTGCAAGCGAGTTACAATGAGAAAAAGTCTATGATGATTTTTGGTGAGAAAATGAAGAGTCACTAGAGAAATTTTGAGTTCTAAAATAAGTCTCCTAAATAATATTATTCATTGAATAATAATTGAAATAATAAAATAATATTAGATTACGTCATCACATTTTAGAGGGAAAAAAGAAAAAAAAGAAAAATTCAACTCTTATTTACAAGTTATCTCCCTACAGTTTTACTCAAATTTCGAGCTGGAGCACTTGCTATATGCATAATGTAGTTCTTCATCCAAAGAGTAACCTTGTTTCATACTTTTGATGGACCTTGGTACACAAAAAATTATAAATAAATGAAAAAAATGATTGCAATGAGGTTTTACATGTATTTCTCAAATTTTTTGTAGCAGGGTCCATCAAAAGTATAAAATATGGGAACTCCTTAGATGAGAAATTAAATTTTGTATCCAATGAGTGCTCCCACTTGAATTTGAGTAAAACAGTAGGGAGATAAGTTGAAAATATGAGTTGAAAAAGTAGTTGTTTTTATTTTATTTTTTTTACATTTTTACTCCAAAAATGGTGATTCATACCCCATGGTTGACATCATCATGATGAATCATATTGGTTCTTATAAAGCTGATTTTGGTTGTACACTTTTGTTTTGAGACCTATTTTTGACCTCAAAATTTCTCTAATTAACAACGAACGAAAGGAAATAAGTATACTTGATATTCATGTTCCTACAGTATTCTTAATTCATTTCCTTCCACCTCTAAAACTTTTAAATTCTTCTTGAGAATCCAAGAGGGCGGGGACGAATATGTTCACTTATAACAATCTAGAGATATGGTGCTTGCACCCTTAAATAATTATCTTCGACTACAAAAAGTTGAAAATTCAAAATTCCACAAAAATGGAAACTATCTAATAAACATTTGAGATAGCTTCCAAATAGGAAGAAAATAATAAGTAGATTACTAAAGAAGGCAGATATATTAAATTGAAGTAGGAAGATATATCAAATCACAGAGCTCAAAAGGTTTGAGATTTTTTGGAAATATCAGAAGGTGTAAGTAGATGATTGAAGTGAATGCAAGTGGATTAAAATGTTGAGACCCTTTGTAAATTTTGTGGAATTTATACTCCATTTTAAATTGAAATATTTACCAATCCTCTATCCATAATCATGAAGTGACTAGGCCAATAGTTTTAACACTCCTCAAATTGAAGACTGATTTTTTAATCTAATCTTTATTTGTGAAGGGTGGATTTATTATGTAAACATCATTTTGGAAGAGAAAAAATTTGAGCAAAATGTTCCTTGATGGGAAGTATAAAGGCTCAAAGTGTTAAAAGAATTTGATTGATAGGTAAAGAGAAATCCAAATTCTATCCCTAGTCGTTGGTAAATTAATCCATGCTCAATGTCAACCAACAAATACATTCTTGGTCCTTCCTGATGTCACTTTCCATAAGCGATGTTTCACCACAATTACAGTCATGATTTTGCCACCCAATCTGCATCCAATTTTCACATCACCTATAATTATATATATTTTTATTAAGAGAAAAGAAGAATAAGTGTGACCATTGACCAGACCTTTGCAATGATTGATCTCTTTGTTTTGTAGTCATCCCTCAATCACAACATTTCTTCACCTTCTTGATTTTCATTTCAAACATCATCATGATGAAGACATCATTTCTCTTTATTTTCGTTTCCCCTTTCTTTTCATTTTAGCATTGTTGAGAGAGAAAAGTATGGTTTATATATATATATATCATAAACCAATTTACACATTAAATAATATATATGGGAAAAAGTGTAATATATTACATTATAATTTACTCTTATATTTACCAACTTATATTTGTTTTAAACTTGGCTCTATCAAGTGCTAAGAGGGATCAAATATTTCCAGGTACAAACCATTCCTCAATTTTTGCACTAAAAAATAGATTTTCGCTTGTACATATTTGATACTATAGAGGCTTGACAAATCCAGGTTTAAGATGAATGTAGACTAGTTTAAATTATCTACAAAATTGTAACTTTCTTTTACATTTAAATTATATTTTGTTTTGTTCCTTCTTTCCTTATAATGGGCTACAACTTGTATATTTAAATAATTTGAAGTCAAGCAAATTATACATCCATATTATGCACTCATATTTCTAATAATCATTTAATAATGAAATCATTACGTAGGAATTAAATTTTAAAATATCATCAATGCTCATTATTTTTTACCTTGATATAATTTACCTCAGACCCAAATTTTAACTATGATATATATTTGTGTAATTTATTGATATATATTTGTGTAATTTGTTGAAGCATTATTTTCCATTTAAAATATTATTATCATTAAACATGTTCTTTTTACCTAGAGAAAAAAAATTCAAATCTATATATATGTATATTTATTTAGTTTCCCTTTGTTAAAATTTACCTCAAAAAAAAGCATGTCATATATACATATAGTTTTTTATTTATATATTTGAAATACTTATTCAAATTTATTTATACAAAGTTTACCTCACATGAAATCATTTTAACTCATATCAATTTACTTACACACAAACACATTTTAACTATAATGTCAATTTACATAACTTTTACAGGAAACATTTTTGTTTTTTAAGTATTCTAATTTCATGCAACATTTCACATAATAAAAATTGATGCTTTATTCAATTTCACATTTTACCCAATAATACTATATGATATTTTACCTTAAAAAAAAAATTATTCTAATATTTTTTGTGCAATACCCTCAAAGCTAAGTGGGATGAGGAATGCGGTGTTCGTAAGTTTTGTAGTTGGCGGAGGTTGTTGTTCCAATGTGAAGCAAAACAAAAGTTACAAACAAACAAATTTATTTCATTACTATAGGTTACAAATTATATAGTTCAAGAATTTTTTAAGAACAAGCATACATTAATTGAAGATTTTGACTTCATCGCTAAACGAGCTTTACACTTTTTTGGTTTTCTTGAATTTAGTCCATGCTTTATTAGTCTTTGCAAGACTCTAGAAATCGATCTTCTTATTAACTGTTGGGTGAGCACATGGAGTTGGGTTACACCTTTTGGCAAAGTGAGGGCATTTTTTGGTGAAAAAAGGATGCTTGATTCAGCAATTTTAAGTTCTCGATCAAGAAAATTTTAAGTTTTTGATAAAGCAATTTTTAAGAACATAATCTAGTTGTTTAGGTGCTTAAAAATAACTTAATCGAGCATTTAAAAATACCTTCGATCAAGCCATTTTTTAGTCTGAGTTAGAGGCTCAATCTAGAGTTTTGGCTAAATCGAGCTATATGGTTCGATCGAGCCCTATGGCTTGACCGAGTGTTATTTCTTATTAAAAACCCCAGTCGAAACCTGCGTAAGTCATTTTTCTCAGAGCATGAGAAAAAAAGGAGTTCGACAGAATATTTCTAAGCTCAACCGAGATGGAGGAACTCAATCCAGTTGTCCATTAACCCCACCAATGACCCAGTTGTTGAAGCCAAGATAGGCTTCCTGTCATTTTTTCCTCATTTTTTGTTTTTGCAAAATAAAATAAATTGATTTGAAAAAATCCTACTATTCAAAAACTACAAAAACAAAATCACAAAACCTAGCAAGAAAACCCTTCAAAATGGCATAAAGAACTTATAAAACCACCAAGAAAACCCTTGAAGACCAAAATTGATCCAGGTGGATGTTTGTGGCCACCCACCTATCCCACTTGGACCCCCACAACTGCCTCTTTCAGTTTTTTAGTTTCCTTAATTGTAGCACAATTTATTATTTTTAGTTGTTTTTCGGGTCCTGAACTTCCGAAGCCGTTTTGAGGCCCTAAACGACATTTTTTGGGAAATCTGGGAGCAACATGGTCCATACCCCATTGTTCCTCTCCACAAAGTTGTGGTCCTTGGATAGATCTTTCTAACAAGCTATTGTGCGTGTCAAATAGAGATCGTATGCCAAAGTTACGACCTCGGGAAGTCGATGTACCAATTTACCCGAAACGGGACCCACACGTTGGTGTTTCATCTCTTAGGGTTATTTTTTTTTATGTTTATGGTTTTCCATTGTTTCAAAACAATAAATAGGCCTTCAAGCCTCATTGTAAAACAATTCAGAGTCATGTAACTGCTGCATCTCTTCTCAGAGATAAGCTACCATCACCCTAGCTGGTTTATTTCCATTTCTATTTGTAAGCATATTTCAATATTTTACATTAATGAAATGAAGTATTATTTCTACTGCATCTCTGTATTTATGGTTATATCTGTCATTTATTGCGTTCTTATTTAAATCTGGATCAGTGGTATCAGAGCGCTCTGTTTTTTTCTTTGTTTTTCTTTGCATGTCCCCAACGAGGCGGGGATATAAGGAGTTATGGCTTGAACTGGTCAAACCTGTGAAAGACCAGCCTCATGAATCCCAATGGTATCCCATGGAAAATGAAAAGAAAGATGAGGGGGTAGGAGATCCTATCAAAATGTTGCTCGAAGAAGCCCTCAAGCGACAAAGGAACATGATGATGAACAAATTTTCCCAGATCCTTCAACGACTACCCAGGGGTGACACATTGGCTTCCAACAGCTACTTTGGAAATGCCACACCCTTTAAGGTACAAGTTAACATTGAAATCCCCATATTCGAGGGTCAGATAGATGTAGATGTTGTAGATAAATGGTTAAATCTTCTAGAAGGTTATTTTTCTGTTCATGATTTTTCCAGTTGGGAAAAGATTATTTTTGTTCTTCTCAAAGCACCCCCCCATGTCAAGGATTGGTGGGAAACCTACTGCGAGCAGAAGGATGAAAGTACGAACTTGTTGTTTTTAGCTGCACCCACTTGGAATTCATTCTGGGATGCCATCAAGGAGCAATACTACCCTGTCAAAAGCTATGAGGACAAATACTTAAAGTGGACCACGCTGCGGCAGGGAAGGGACCAAGATGTGCCAGAGTTCACAAACATTTTTCATACCCTTTGCACACAGTTGGGTATCAAGGATCCTGAGCTACATTTGGTACTCAAATACTGCAACTTTGATCCAAAATGGACCTTGAGTAAAACCTCTAATTCTAAAAAATCATCAAATGATATCGCATAAGAAGAAAGAAAGCATTGTGTTCGGATCGTAGCCTTAAGAGAAATGTGATAGCGATTCCAATCGAAACAACGTGAACCATTTATTGAGCGTGCAAATCAACGGTCCAGATTAACTGCCAAAATTGCATCGCAATAAACTAAAGGGAGGACTTAACATAGGCGTGAAGGCTTTCACCAAGCTCGAGGTATTTATGAATTAAAAAGCGAAGGATTTGAGTTCTATGGTAAATGGTAATTTGGGCAGGCTACAGGCGATAAGTGGTATGGGAAGGGCTTCACCTGAATCCATACACTGGCCAACATGTAGCATGGCGTAGGAGAGAGAAAACCACCTTTTTTGGGTCGGTAATCCTCATACAAATGGGCCACCCGAAATGGCCGGCAACTGTCAGATTAACGAGCATAGATCAATGGTGGTGCTTTAGAGTTCAATATCACATTGATGTAATACAAAGGATGGACTTACCGAGAGCTCGAGGACTTGTGATATGCAAAAGCCAACCACGATATTGCATCGCAATATCGCATCACTGTAATACAAAGGATGGACTTACTGAGGGCTCGAGGACTTGTGATATGCGATCGCTGATCGCGATATCACATCACAGCAGCGCATCGCGGAAATACAAAGGAACGGCACTATGCGACATGCGACATGCGATAAAGCAGACGCAAAAGGATTATAAACATAGTCTCATATTATATTTGAGTTCCAATAAAAATTTTCTGTCAGGATTTCTATGATTTCTGTGTATTTCTTTGTATTCTGATAATATCATATGTGGACCAAATATGCGTTATATCGGGGATTTATGCCGCAGGAAGGCCGAATGGTTGATTTCCCCGCGCCCGCTGATCCTTTCGTTTCTAAAAGGAGTTCTTTGTGCCTTAAACCTTTTGTTTTAACAAAATGTGTCCAACTCCGAAAAGGGAGGTGAACGGACAAAGGCCAAAATATAGAGAGCTCGAAGAGGGGAGGTGGATAGACAGGACCGAGAGGCTTAAAAACCACTCAATGGCAGAACAAGAGGACACAGAGAGAGTAAAAAGGAAGTAAAAGACA
This sequence comes from Pinus tabuliformis, assembly GCA_031772625.1. Taxonomy (NCBI): domain Eukaryota; kingdom Viridiplantae; phylum Streptophyta; class Pinopsida; order Pinales; family Pinaceae; genus Pinus; species Pinus tabuliformis. Next base: position 1,655,546,815 of record CM062819.1, read on the forward strand.
TAGGTAAAACAGGAGAGGCTATGTACTCAACTAGACTCAAGGATTTCAAGTGAATCCCTATTGTTTTTGTCACTATTGTGTGGAGACTCTATTTCAGCTTACACTTGTAATATTCTACTCTTAAAGACATAATATAGAGGTCGACACTAAAAGCTTGGACCAGGAGACATAGCCAGGGGGTCTGGTGAACTCCTTCATTATTTTAATTGTGTTGATGTATGCTTATTATGTTTTATAACTATTCATTCTCTATATTATTCGCAATCTTTTCAATCCATTGCACTTAGTAATATAGGAATTTTCCTGCACATGAGCCTGCAAGTCATTTTTCTTGATTGAAGATATCATTACAGATCAAGTGGTATTAGAGAATTTGGTTTTGGTTTTGTTAAGGTTAGACAAGCTTGTGTTGTATTTTGAATGCTAACTAGATTAAAGTTTAGACTATGAGAAGGAGAACTTGTTGAGGCTAATCGAGAGATTGGAAGAGTCTATTCTTAGAGGAGAATGACAAAATAATGTCCATTGGGATTAGAATCTCACTTTATAGAAAGTTTTATGACAATCTGAGCTATGGTGGAAGAGATGTATCTGGAGTTTAAGAAGGGTCGAGGTGAAAGCACTGCAACACCCAAACTAGACAAAGGAGTAGAGGAACCTTTTCTAGTTGCCCCTCTAGAGGCAAAGGAAAAGGAGGAATGCCTCCTCCATCATCACCTTCATCATCCTCATCATCTTCTTCGCATAATACTAGCTCTTCTAAGAAGAAGAAGAAGACTTCTTTAATCAAATTAGATGTGAAGTTTGATTTGCCAATTTATGATGTAGAACTCAATGTAGAAAAGCTAGATAAATGGATAAGACAAATTGATGTATATTTCAGGGTAGAGAATGTTGATTTGGAAAGGAAGAAGATTCAATTGGCTAGCCTTCAACTTGGATGAACTGCACTAGTATGGTGGGAAGGCAAGACACAAGCTGATCTGCAAAAACATGGTAAAATCATTTCTACCTGGAACGAATTTGTTTCTGCTATCAAAAAGCAATTATATCCTTTAGCTTACATGCAGTAGGTAATGATGAGTTGGCAAACTCTTCGTCAGTTGAAGGGTCAAATTGTACAAAGCTATACTCAGGAATTCAGAAAGAGAGCTTTAACTCTAGGTATATCATTAGACTCACCCGAGACTTTATTAAAGTATATAGATGGTCTTCATAGCTATTTAAAGCATACTATTCTCATGTTTAATCCCACTAGCTTAGATTATGTGTCAGTTCAAGCCACACATCTAGAAGCTATAGGTAAGAATGTAAACCTAGAGGTTGGGGGATCATCTAAATATTTTGTAAGCAAAAGCAAGGAAAAGAAGAAACTGAAATGGAAGGAGAGGAAAGCAAACACTGTAAAGAAGGATAAACCTTCAAGCACTCATTGCAAGAAAGAAGGACATGATGAGGCACACTGCTGGTCTTTGCATCTAGAATGGAAACCTAAGAAGTTCGGTGGTAAGGAGAGAAAGAATGTTGCTGCTATTCAGCAAGACGTGGGATCAAATTCCGGTGATGAAACAACAATTATAGCCACAGGTATTAAAGGTAAATATTTAGAAGCATCCATAAGTAATTCTTCACAATCTGTTGATAATGAAAATAATGAGGGGGAAAGAAATGAGTTTTTTCGTATTAGAATAATCTCCAAGCATAATAAGATTGATACTTTATTTGATAGTGGATCACAAGTAAATTTGATTTCTAAAACAATTGTAAACAAGTTGGGATTACAAACAAAACCTCATGAGAAGCTAGATCCGTTAGGTTGGGTGTGTGATAGAAAAAAGCTACAAGTAACGAGACAATGTAAACATAGGTTTGCTATTGGTTCAACATTTGTAGATGAGGTTTAGCTAGATACAGTTCCATTAGATATATCTAATATTGTTTTGGGAAGTCCATACTTGTATGATAGGAAATCTACTTTCTATAGAGCTGAAAATAAGTATCAACTCACTAAAGATGGAATAGAATATATTGTAAGAGCTCATAAACTCAGGATAGGTGAAAAAAATTGTGAATTCAAGTAAGCAATTTTTACTAATGGTTCTAAAAGCAAAGGATCCTGAAAAATCCAATGCATTTGAAGGTTGTCATTCTAAATAGAAAGATGATTTAGTTAAAGTTGTTTTAGAGTATGATGTTCTATTTCAAGAACCTAAAGGTCTGTTGCCCAAGCAAAATATAGAACATGATATTTATTTGCAGCAAGATGTTCCATTACCTAACATTGGAATGTATAGGTTGTTAGCTTTAGAGCATGCAGAGATAAAGAAGCAGGTACAGGAGTTGCTCGAAAAAAGGTTTATACGACCAAGCAAATCACCATGTGGATCTCCAATCGTGTTGGTGAGAAAGAAATATGGTTCGTGGAGATTCAATGTGCATTGATTATAGAGCACTAAATAAAATAACGATCAAGAATCGTTATCCTCTTCCTCGTATTGATGATTTGTTAGATCAATTAAAAGAATTAGTTTACTTTTCTAAGTTAGATCTACGAAGTGGCTATCATCAAGCCAGAGTTGCAGAAGAGGATGCATCGAAGGCTGCTTTCAAGACGAAGCAAGGACTTTATGAACGGTTGGTTATGCCTTTTGGCTTAACTAATGCTTCTGCTACATTTATGAGAGTCATGAATGATGTACTCAAACCTTTTATTGATGATTTTGTAATTGTTTATCTAGATGAAATTCTTGTTTTTAGTGAGACATGGGAAGACCATGTAAAGCATGTAAAGCAAACTTTAGATGTTTTATAAAGAGAAAATCTCTATGTAAAACTATCAAAATGTGAATTTGGTAGAACATCTTTAAATTATTTGGGTTATGTTGTAGCGGGTAGTGAATTTAAGATAGATCCCTCTAAGGTTGAAGTCATTGTGAGCTGACCTAAACCCAAATCTGCTACATAGGTTAGGAGTTTCCTAGGAGCAACACAATATTGGAGAAAGTTTACTGGTAACTTTTCTTTGATTGCAGCTCCATTATATGCTTTAACAGGATTGAAACAGGTGTTCAAGTGGGGAGGAAAACAGCAGAAAACCTTCGACACTTTAAAAGAGAAAATCAGTACAACACCAGTACTAACACCTATCTTCCGTATATGCGTAACTTTCTTATATGTGTATATCTTCCGTATATGCATGTCTTTTATATATGTGAATCTACAGTATATGCGTAACTCCATATACAGAAATTGCACGTATACGGAAATGTGCACATATAAGAAAGTTATGTATATATGGAAGATATGCATATATCTTCTGTATATGGACAATTTCCGTATATGCACAATTTTCATATACAGAAATTGCGCATATACGGAAATTGTGCATATACGGAATATGTGTGCATACCTTCGGTATATCCTTAAGTTTATTATATGTGCATATCTTCCGTATATGCACGTCGTTTATGTATCTTCATCATATATGCGCAAATTCCATATACATAAATTGCACATATACGGAAATTGTGCATATACGGAAGATATGTGTAGATTATCATATATAAAAGACATGCATATACAGAAGATATACACATATTAGAAAGTTACGCATATACAGAAGATATGTGTATATACGGAAGATATGTGTAAGCGGTTGAGTATGATAGAGAGAGATATATTGGTATCCATACAGTAGCCTAGGGCAAACGAAACAAGGGTATCAGTTTGGGGTTTTTCCATAAACTATGCAGAGTAGCTCTGCAATTCCTCACCCTAAACGTGGTGGCAGAATGGTGGAATGTGACGCAGGGTTACAGTAACAAAATGAATCAGGGTTGCAAGTTTAGCTACACCATTGATTACTATTGGAGCACATCGCCACCATTAAACAATTACCAAGAAAACCCTAATGCATCACATGGGTGCCCTGCCTCATCACATGAAGAGGGCATCATGGAAAACCCCTACTAGCTCTGTTTATAATCTATAGGTGGTACAAAGGGGTCCACAAGTAAACCAAGGGTGACAGGTATCTCGAGTAAGCCAAATGTCCGTGGAGGGGGTGCGTAGACATATATTTTAAGAAACATAAACATTAGCGCTAATTAATGAGGTCCTAAGTACAACCATATATCGTTTGAGCGGTTAACCAAAAATTATAACGTGTATATCATAAAAAAAAATTGCAATATGTGAAACCATCGAATTATATCCACACTGAAATCTAACCTTTGCAAAGAGGTGTGTGAACCTAGGAGTAATCATGGTAGGTGTCAGATTGCAGTAGCAACATTAGGATAATTGCGAACCAATTATACAAACACATAAAGTTGAGTTGATCTTACTTCCATAAGGCATATAGGTCAAACCTGAGATAGTTGTAGTAATTCTGGAAGAGGATGGGTGTATTTATGACAATAAAGGACTTATTGTTATAGATAAGTTCATTTAGTCTAGAATGTTAATGCGAATAAATTAAGTTATGAATTGGAAAAAAAAATTGGTTATGTTTCTTTATAGAGAGGAAACCTGATAGTACAAGAGTTGTGCCTCCCAGTCAAATAGATACAAAATGGATCTTTGCCTCATCCTCTTCAATCTATTGTATTCTACAATATACTTCAATCTGTCTTATCCAATTGTTTATCTTTTCTGCATTAGGTTCTTCGTTAAACATGGGGAAATCAAATTTTACATCCAACTTAAAAAAAAAAAAAAATTTAGAAGAATCGCTATGTTGATTAGTAGAATGGTGGAAATAAGATGAAGAAGTGGAACATTCACTTTAAGGTGGAGATGGAGGCTCAAGAGGTTCTCCTCCATTTCATTGATTTACTGAAGCATTGTCCTCTACTTTCTCTTTCTTCTTTTCATTTTTTTTCCACTCTCTTCTCATATTCTACAAACAACTTATTTACCTTATTTTCCATGTTGTAGAAGGAATTTACAAAATCTTTCTCATTCCCACCAGAAGCATCATCATCTACCATTTTCCTTATTCATTTTGCATGTCCAATATCTGGGTCAAAAGACTTAAGTTTTCCTTCACCCTTTTTGAGCTTAGCCTTATTCATACTCGTAATTCACATCAGGAACAAAATCACTTTGATACCAAACTTGATCTAGTATGCCTCTAATACCAGCAAGATCCAAGATCTTCTCTTTGGTTGATTTTACCAGAATTGCATGCAAGATAATGTAAAAGACATGTACGAAAATATTTAAATAAAAAGAAATATAAAGGATACCATAAAGAAAACACACACATAAATTTGACAATAGAGTTCATCCAATGTGGACTTCATCTCCGAGCCCTACTTCAATACAAGGGGAGGTCACTTCATTCATCTCAACAAAAATTAAAATGAGTACATGGAAAAATACATCATTATACCTCCAATCTTGGGATTGACTTGAAGTTTCGTTGCTCAAAACATAATAATCACAACACAAGCAGGTATGTCTCACCCTTTTAATACTTTTGACTATAAACATAAGCCACTTTTGAAAGGTGCATTGTTGTCTCAAACGTTATGTCCAGGAATTAATAAAAAATGTGAGCTTCTACATGAGTCTGGATATCCACTGCTCATATGAAAAAATAAACCATTCCATTGAAATACTTGTGAAATTATAGTTAAAATGAGTATCAACTCATCTATATTTTGCCATTGTCATACCTGGACCCCACTGAGAATCTTTAAGATTCCTCAATAGCATTTAAAAATAATATTCTAAGAATATTTTTGGGAATATTCCACCATAATATGATTTTTCAACATGCGTGGCCATGGCAAAGTTCCACCCACCTGGTCATGGTTCCATTACCTGTGAATTCTGCCTGTTAGCCATTGCTCAGAGCTTCGCTTTGTGACCCCTCCATCGGTCTGTTGATTAATGAAATTACAAGTTTATATACCACTATGTCGGTGGATATTCTAACATCCACCCCACTTATCACATTGGTTGACATGGTTAAATAAAGTCATTGGTTGGTTGGGAGGTCAGGGCTTCCAACCTTTCTGACCCCATATTTATAACACAAACAACATACAATTGGACTATCTATTGTAACAACCTTTACAACATGTCATATGTCTATTGCAATGCTAACAATCATGTGTTATATTAATAAATTTTGTTAAAACAAAATATAATCGTTGACTGTTATAGTTGGGTTGGAACTGCGCATTTCGTCGTGTTGCCGTCGAACTATTTATTTTTGGTTATATTATATCATCGTAACACCATAAACCAGTTGTTGACATTCATTGTAATCATTTCCTATAATTGTGACCGCATATAAAAACTATTGATAGAATTCCATATTAAATCAGTCAAATTGTCATGCCATTTTTGGCCGAAATTTTGTCACTTTTTGTTGATCTAATTTCCAACCATTTGTATAACCGTTATATATATCTATATATATATATATATATATATATATATATATATATATATATATATATATATAGATCATTTAAAACTCATGTTGTAATATATATATATATGTATTAAGCCAATAAGCCAATTGCTAACCACTAAATGAGTTTAAGTATATGTGTTTTGTTATAACATTTTCCATTTAATCTAAATTGTGGGCCATTGGTTAGATTCGTTTGCCATTTAATTTAAAATTGTCCACCAAGTACATAACTGCCACAAAGTTTATTTGGTTGGATTGGACCAATTGGCCACCAACGGGGTGCTAAGTGGGACCATCTGATTGGGCCACATGGCTTCTTATTATTGGGCTACTTAATGCCACTAAATTTAGCGAGGTGCCACCAAATTTTCTAGTGCTCCTAACTTTAACCCTAACTAATAACTTCACGACATTTAGCGAGACTATCCCAACTTTAGCTGTTAAGTTGGTTGGAGTGCAATTTTGGCTGAACATAAATTCTACATACGAACCCAAATTGATGCTTCTTTTGCAGTATTGGAAAAATTACGACAAGTTTTCCAATCTAGTCTTAATTTCATTGCAATATGAGAACCTTTATTTTTGTGCCATTAGGGATCCACCTAGATCAGTACCCCTTAATATTCCTAGATTTCCTATTAGCGAGCTTCTTAATCCTGAACTTGACATCTTCTAAAGAAAAAATATCTTCCTTTATAGGAGTATTTGTAATGTTTCCCATGGTGTCCGAGGAGTCATAAAGATTCTTAATATAGATATTCCGATCCTTCAAGAGGATTGAGTTATCTTCTTTCATTTTACGAACAAGAATATTCCTCCAAAATTTTATGGGCTCAACTTTAGAGAGGTGAAGAAGACACTCATGCCTCTTATTCATATAACACATTTTCTTCCCTTTCATAAGAGCTTTATACACTCTTATTTTTTCATGTTCTATACTCTCGTTAGGAGCATCTCTAATCACATTCTTGACAAACTTACAATCCTTATCATACCAAGGATTGGAAGTTTTATCGTTCTTTTATATGATACCTCAGTAGAGAATTTGTTAATGGTAGTGGGGAGGGTTGTAGTAAAATTGTGGTAGATGTGATCATATTATCATTATATGTTAAGAGACCTAAATCCCTTATTAAATATTTTAAGAATAGATCCATTTTACTTTTGTCAAAATGAGTGTTCGTTTGGCTCTCACCTTTATTTTGCATGTGGTTGGTGTGCATATCAATATTTAGGGTCAAGAATAAAGGTTTGTGGTCAGAATCATGCTCATGATCATCTAGGAGGTCCAAATTAACAATACAGTTGAGAACCCATGTATCAGATATTCCATAGTCCATAACATTGCTTCCAAGCCCATGAATATAATTCATTTGGCCAAATGTGGGCCACTTATTAATCTTGTTACAAATAATCAAGTCGTGGGAGTTGCAAAGCTTGATTAACTCGATACCAAATAAGTTATTGGTTATATCTTTACTAGCTAAGTCATAATCCTCAATAAATCACAAGGAATTAGGGTTAGTGTTATTACTTAGTAGAGTGTCATGGTTAGTAGCAGTTCTAGCATTGAAGTCCCCAAACAAAACGATAGTTGTAGTCTAACTTATAGACAAAATGAATTTTTTCATAATTTGGTAGAGATTTTTAAAAACTTGAGGTGAACTTGTCTAATCTAGTGCCCTTGGGGTTTTTGATAGTACTTTCTCCCTTTATGTATTCAAAATTGCGTTTTAAACAAGTACTAAATCCGTCTAAGCATCCAAAAATGTTTTTTAAACAACAAAAAATCACACTCTTGTTTCAGATTGTTGTCTGGTGAAAATACCATTTTATCACTACACAACTATATATATGTATATATATTGATATCCTACAAGAAAATCAAAATTTTAGTTAATAGAATTAATTTTTATTAATAAAAAAATTCTATTTTATTTAATTTTTAAATAGAATTAATACATTCCATTTTAAAAAATATTGATAATAATTTAAAAAAATAATATAAATTATAAATTTATAGATAATCATATTGTAGGAAGTAAAAATATTATTATTATTTTCTTTTAAGTTGAAAACATGCTATAAAATCTTTATCAACCAAAAAAAATTATAAAATACTTTATTGTTACCTATCAAAATCATAAGTAAAAAACCTTTTTATTTTAATATTTTTTATATTAATATAAAAAAACTTTAATAACCATAACCATTTCTACACATAATAGTTATCTTACATTTTATTCTAAAATTATAAATAAATTTGATTGTATAATTCATATATACATATTGTAATGTAATATATTATTTCAAAATATATATATATATATATATATATATATATATATATATATATATATATATATATATAACTTCATTGTTGCCTATCATAATTAAAATATATATATATATATATAGATATTTCTTTGTATTAATATAAAAAAACTTTAATAACCATAATCATTTCTATATATAATAGTTATCTTATATTTTAATCTAAAAATGTAAATAATCTTAATCTAAAATTATAAATAAATTAGATTGTATAATTCATATAAAAACTTTAATACCCATAATCATTTCCATATATATTATAATTATCTTACATTTTAATCTAAAATTATAAATAAACTGGATTCTATAATATACATGGTCATTGATCCCATTTATTCTTATTTTCTCTAATTTGATGGGGAGCAGGTGGCATGGAAAAGACGTAAAGTAAAAATATGGGAAAGATAAAAGACGAATGGGGGCGGTTGACACTGAGAATCGAGTAATTGACCCACGACTTAAAGCAACACACTCTCTTCGCATGTGGAAAGTAAAGATAGAAAGGACGCATGGAGTGGAGTGGGTGAGGATGATGGACAGATTGGGAGGATGTGTGACACTGACCGGGGACACAGTCTCTTCGCCTCTAAAATTTAAATTTGAAAGGGGAGCAGGTGGCATGGAAAGGATGTAAAGTAAAGATGGTAAGGACAGAAAACGAATGGGGGCGGTTGACACTGAGCATCGAGTAATTGACCCACGACTTAAATCAACACAGTCTCTTCGCATGTGGAAAGTAATCATGGGAAGGACATAAGGCACATGGAGTGGGTGAGGAAAAGCAACGTAGTCTCTCGCAAGCAACTAATTGACGGACGACTTATAAAACATATGGAAAGGACACTGAGCATCAACTAATTGACCCACGACTTAAAAATGGAAATGACATAAAGTGATGGGAGGGAGAGAAGACAAATGGGGTAGTTGACAGTGAGCATCGAGTAATTGACCCACGACTTAAAGCAACACAGTCTCTTCGCATGTGGAAAGTAAAGAAGGGAAGGACGCATTGAGTGGGTGAGGATGATGGACAGATTGAGAGGTTGTGTGACACTGACAGGCGACACAGTCTCTTCGCCTCTGAAAGTAAAGTTGGGAAGCACGTAAGACGGTTGGTCTGAAATTTGAAAACGCACTCATCCATCAAATTTGATGATTTTCACGCCAAGGTCTCGTCCATGTTCCCACATATTCTTATTTCTTTTACTCATAGTGGTGAAGTCACGTAGACATTTCATTATAATGGAAATTTGATGAATCATGAAAACTTTTGTAATATTTGCAAGGATAGTGAAGATGGCAGATATCAGTACATGGGAAGACTCTGACATCTATTTACCAGTCAATCTGTATACGTAATTTTCAGGCGAACACTTTCTGGTTAATAGTTATGGAGTTGTTCATGATATGATCATCCATCTGACTGTTTGTATTGATGGGCAATGAAAAGCTGAAGCATGCGTAACATAGGCCTATCCATTTTTCTGATATTGGTGGCCATGAAATGTCTTCATACGAAACACAAGACGCGAGCTCGATTGATGATAAACACTGTATACGAAATGATGTATCAGGTGGGTTCAGTATTGTACACATTAATACCATTTATTTATATTCAAATTCAAATTCGAAATTTGAACTTTGAACTTGTAAACCCGCCACGCCCCGCCCAAATTCGAAATTTGAACTTGTAAACTGCCCCGCCAATGTTTCAGGGCAAGTAGAAGCCTAAACCCAAGCCAACGCAGATTAAAATAGCAGTCTACCAGTAGATTGGTGGGATTTTGCTACAAGCAGCCAAAAGATTCGGTGGATTCTTTTCATTTTGAACCAGAAATGAATGGAATTAGCCTAGCGTGCAGAAGCGGAAAAGGCAGCCTCCCCCTCTCACGTTGTTCTGTGCTCTAGCGTAGATGGCGGTGGCTTTGGACATTATTACCCTATCTGAAATTTTCGGACGATTGTTTTAGTGAAGAAGTAATTGATAATATTTTGTTATATCATTCTGCTGAGCTTGAAAGTTTGAAAATTTTCGGGTTCTATTCTGGCAAAATGTTGTGGAAATGGATCAATTCTGCGTCGTGAAACAAATCAGTCTTAAAGTAAAACATCCTCCTACTTTTCTGTTTTACTGCGATTTTATCAGATTTCTGAAGCTTTCCTGTTTTGAATAAACACAGCCACTGAAATTCACACAGCTGCCGCCTCAATTTTGTGGTTTCAGATACCGTATAACCTGTTCTCTCTAATAGGGTTCTCGACTAATGATGATATCCTTAAGCACTTAAAACAGAAAACTTACACAATTTCATTAATTACTTTGCTCAATTACATCACACTTATATAGGTTAAAACACAAACTAATTCCTAACCACTCATAACTAATTCTGTTTAACCACCTAAAACTAATTCAGTTCAACCACTCATAACTAACCATTTCTGCATTATTCTCACATCCTCCCTTAATGGAGAAATGGATTTTCTACCATACCTAACTGACTTCTAGAACTTGTACTTTGAACATCTGCTGTATTCTCTAGATTGATCTAACTACTGCATTAACAGAGGGTAGTTGGAATTAATACCTTTCTACCACTCCCCCTTAATTCCAACTATATAACAAATATATACTATAGCACGATATACAAGAAACTATATTCTTAATCATGACGACGTAAACTTTAACTTGCCTGCTGGTCTAAGTCTCAGCTAGGCTTACAACAAAACATTTCATTTTTGTCTTCTTATCAAAAGGTCCATGCTTGTTCCTTTTCCATTGCTGGTGCAGTTTCATCTTCACCTTTTTGAGTTTCCTTATGAAATTCCTTTGCTCCTTGCTTACATACTTAACGTCAACAACCTCTTTTGGATTGAGAGGCAATGCAAGATCTCGAACGAGGTAATTTAATTCATGTTCTCCCCACTTTCCATGAGGAACCAACGAAGGAGTCACCAAAATGCAGTCATCTTTGAAAGTAGATCCAATAAAACTTCTAACAACCAGGCAAGTTTTAATCTCAGTGATTTCTTCAACAGCGTGATCCTCAACAACATGAGTGATTTCTTCAGGGACATGATCTTCAACAACATGAAACTCTTTGTCAATGGACTCAAAAACACTGCTAATCCCAAATGGGTTCATGAGAAAATGATCATTAAAAAGATCATTGTCTAAAATAATAGACATATCAGTTAGCTTTATCACCTGTCACAAACGGTGCTCACTAACAGCACTCTCTTGAACAAGACCCACTTACACGTTTTTTTGCAACAAAACAAAGAAAACCGGGCCGACTGAAAAAGAATATGACCACGGCACAACAGTTTCTGCAAAGAATCACAGATGGTATCTATTGGAAGTTTCGTTAATGAAACCACGGCAACGCACAACGGCACAACGGTTTCTGCACGCTCAACGGTTTCTGCAAAGAATTACCTCCACTGACCAAAGACCTCCACGCACAACAGCACAACGGTTTCTGCAGCAAAGTTCTGGACGCACTCACACTTCACGTCAGGTTTACCACTAACACGCGCCAGCAAAGTTCTGGACGCACTCACGATCCACGGCAGAGTGGAATGGTTGCAACGGTTCTCGGATGGCAAGAATCTGCACACGACGGCACAACAGCAACTGCTACCCGAGTTCTTGACAGGGGTCTTGGCAGCACACCAGCAAGTGGATTCTGGACAGGGCGTTCTTGACAGTGTTCTGGACAATGACGGACAACACCAGCAACGTTCTCACGGCAGATCTCGCTTCTTGACGGACGGTTCTGGACAGCACCTCACTGTCTTGCGTCCACCAGCAAACAGTTCTCGAAAATAAACAGGATACACATAGTCGATTATGACCACAGGCAGCAGCTGCAAACAATGCCGAGCAATCTGATCGAGCTACGAACAGGGGTAGCTGAAATATGGTGCTGCGACGGTAAAGAAATTTGACCCAGACCTCAACACGAAAGCCGAGGAAGATGGGGTCGGATGTATCACAACAAAAGAACTGGGGACTGTAATGCGTTCTCTAGGTCAAAAATCCTACAGAAGCAGAGCTCCAAGACATGATAAATGAAGTTCACTCTTCAACAGCAAATCCGGCCTCACGCAAACACCACTCGGCCTTCCTCACCTGCGCTCTCACCCCAGCTCAAACCCTGAGCTCTGATACCAACTTAAAACAGAAAACTGACACAATTTCATTAATTACTTTGCTCAATTACATCACACTTATATAGGTTAAAACACAAACTAATTCCTAACCACTCATAACTAATTCTGTTTAACCACCTAAAACTAATTCAGTTCAACCACTCATAACTAACCATTTCTGCATTATTCTCACATAAGCAACTTGTAGCAAAATACCCCCTTCTTGAAAATTTGAAAATCTAGAAGAATTTCACTTTTAAATCAGCGACACATTGATATGACATCTCTCAGATCAGCACGCACAACATTTTACCAACATACCTTTACATTCCTTTGCATTATTAGTATAATTTCACTTTTAATTTGGCCACTATCGCTTCGATACCAACACAACTTTACATTCCTTTGGATTATAAGTAGAATTTCGCATTTAAATTGGCAACTATCGCTTCGATATCGGGGCATTAAAGTTGACCAAATCCAAACCATTGCGTCTAATTTTTTATGGCTTTCCAAACGTAGGACTGTTATTCTCATATCTTCCCAGTAAACTTTGCATTAATAGATGTTATTCTTTCACTTGTCTACATAGGTAAGCATCACATTCACTTATATAAATCTGTTAATTCAATAAAATGAATGTCTATATTGGTAAACATCATATTCACCTATATAAATATGTTAACTCAATAAAATGAATGGGAGTCCTTTAAGGAAAATGAATGGGAGTCCTTTAAGGAAATAGGACTATAAAATGTTTAAGAAAATAGGATTATAAAATGTATTTTGAGATTTTTCGCTGTGGATTACATTTTTATTGGAATTAGTAACAAAGAAATTTAAAGCTTTCATTTATTAATAAAAAATTTAAATTTTGTATTATATTTTATGGAATTAGGTTATAACAAAATTTAAATTTTTTTGTTGATTAAAAAAATGTATAATAAGTAATGTGAGTCTTGAAAAAATTGAGAGTTCCAAGACTCAAATTTATTTTATAGTGAGGTTTAAAAAAAGTACATATAATAGATTCCCAAAAATTTATTAATAACTAAGTATCAAGTAAATTGCTAAATTTTATATATAATTAAACAGTTTTTTTTGTAAACATTATAATAATATTTTTTTTCAAACAATTACAATACAAAAAATTATTTATTACACAATTAGACTTATATTAAACTTTCATTAAAAAAATTAATTAAAAAATAAAAATATTACAAAATTTAAAAAATTATTACAAGCAAAATAATAAATTATTATAGATTTTAATTTTATTTTAAAACCATATTTATCTTTTCTATTATTTTTTTTATAATAATATTTAAAATAATTTATATTATTTTATTTTAAAACCATAATTATAGTTTTTATTATTTTTTATAATAATATTTAAAATAATTTATATTATAATACTACATTAATATTACCTGTTTACTTAATTAATTATTATAACTTTTATTAAATATTCTAGATTAATTATATAAATAATATATTTTTATTTCCTTTTTGTGTGTAATTGCTTTGTTATTCTTCCTATTATTAAACACACTAAGTCATAATATAAAGGTTAATCCAAAATAGCATGTTATCGATATGACATGGTGTAGAGAACAAACATATTTATCTAACGAAAACCAGTCTTAATTTTTACTTCCTATTTAATCGTCTAAAATTTATCAAAAAACATAATAATAATTAATTTAGAAAATCCAATAATGTAAACTTTTACCGAAAATCCCATTCATGTAGATCATTCATTTTTTATTTGAATTCAGATATCTTTCTATTGTCATTGCACGTTAACTTATACCACTTAACTTATACCACCATTTAGGGTCAGTTGATACATCCTTACCAAAAATATTTTGTACATACTATTTTTGTATCAAAATACAAACTTATCCCTGAAGGTGTGCTAGGTGTATGACCATCAGAGAAAAATATGAGTCTAATGGTTAATTAATGTAATATGGATTAAGTTCACTAAGGTTGACTAAGTCGTGAGTATTTAATAAATGTAATAAAAGTTCACTTTATTGAAGAGGTTCATTATATTGTTAGGATTTGAATAATGGTTAGGATTTGAGTAATGGTTAGGTTTTATTAGATAGTTATAAATAAAAATGAAATCTTTCATATTTAAGATATATTAGAATATTTTATATTAGATTTTAGCTAATTAGGATATTTTCCCTTTCACAAAAACAAGTGAATACGAATGTATTTTTCCAAAAAAAAAAAAATTATTTAAAAGATATTGAGAATTTTTATTTTATTTATTTTTTTAAATTTGAAATCATAACATCCAAATTTAATTATGAGTTTTTAATAAAAAATAAATAAATAAATCACAAAAAAAAATTTAGATAAAATCTATATTGCAATTTTAAAATATATATTTTTAAGGTTTTTATTTTGATATAACATTTAAATATATTTCTAAAATATTTTCTATATAATTTTCTAAAATCAATTGAAAATCTTTCTTATTCTATGAAATATATAATTTCAAAATACTACAAACCATTAATTCACCACTTCGAGGTAGTAATGAAACTATCAAAGAGTAGAGATTGAAGTTTTCCAAAAGCATAGGAAACCGTGCAATTGAATGTTATAGCTAATTTAAGGGAATGTGGATCATAATGACCATCGAATGAGATACTATTAATAACTAGTATGGATCATATGATTGAGAAGAGTTTTTTAGATAATGAATAACATTATATATTAAAGTTATGATATTAGAAAGATGAGATTGTCCTTTTAATGTGAAAATAGGTTTAATATTTTTAAATATATTTAATTTAATTTAGATGATATATTTATAGGTTAGATTTTTGGCTTGAAAAACTATAAAGAATTCAAAAACATATAAGTTGTCAAAATCACTTTACACTAGCCTTTAACACAATTAAAGAGAGTACTCCATCACAACCTATTCTAAGCCTATTGGCTAATTTCATTTATTTATTAAAATTCTTACTAAAATTTGAAATAAGAAATAAATAAATTTCTTTTGCATCATTTTAAATAAAAAAAGAATTATCTTAACATTAAGTGAAACAAATTTAAAATATATATATAAGCTAATTAAAAATAAAGAATAATATTGAATATGTTAGTTCAATTAAACTTTTTAACAAAAAAACACATACAAAATAATATCATCGATCACAAAAGCCTAATTAAAGGGTAAACAAAATTCAAAAAAATAAAAAGAGTATAAAGTTCTAAAAAAGATCACAAAAGGAAATAAAGCCTAGACAAAATTCTAGAAAACAAAAAGAGTATAAAGCTTATTTAGCAAAAGAGTATCAGTGCCAAAATCTTCAATTAAGATGTGCTTGTTATTCACAAAAACCTTTAACTATCAACACTCTACAACTCAATATATAATGGAGATATTGTTGAATATGTTCTTTCAAAATAATTTTTTTTAACGACAAATGCATATACACAATAACATTATTGAAAAAGGAAATAAAGTGTAGAAAAAAAGAAAGAAAGAGGTATATAGTTCCTTTAGCAAAAAAGAATCACAAAGGAAAATAAAGTGTAGAAAAATTAACAAAAAAAAAAAAGTATAAAGTTTGTTTGGCAACCTAAAGTTATGAAATAAAACTATTTGTGTATGAATTATAAATTATGCTTCACTGGACATTGCGAAAACAAACTCACCAGCTATAAAAATCTCCAAAACCTCATTCCTAAAAAATATTAGGTTATATTTTATGTGTAATTTAAAAAAGCATATAAGGTTATTGGTCAAAACCTGAAAACACAATCTAACTCTTATTATATGTGAAATGTTGCATGAAATTGGAATAATTGCAGAACTAAAATATTGCCGCAAAAATTAAGTAAATTGACATCATAGTTAAATGTCTTTTAGATGTAAATTTTATCAAAGTGATAAATAATTAGTATCTAAATTAAGCAAAAAATATTATGGTAGTTAAAATTATTTTTGTGTGAGTTAAATTTTTCTAAAGTAAAATCAATAATTATTTCTAAATACTACAGTTAAAATGCTAATGTGAGGTAAAATATATCCAAGTAAAAATTAATTGGTATATATAAATTATGTAAATTGTAAATGTTTTTTCCCAAGGGAAAAACAAATGTTTAATAATAAAATTTTAAATGGAAAATAATGCTTTGCATAAAAAAATATTATCCTTAAAATATCTTTGTGTGAGATAAATTTTATCAATGTAAAAATAATGAACATTTAAGAGAAAGAAAAAAATTAAGATCATTGTTAAAAATATGAGTGCTTAATATGGGTGCATAATTTAATTGATGTCAAACAATTAAAATTTGTAAATTATAATCCATTATAAGAAAAAAGAAAAACTAATAAAAAATAATTTAAGTGTAAAACAAAATTACATTATTTTAAATAATCAAAAACAGTCTACATTCATCCTAAATATAGATTTATCAAGTGAAAACTTATTTTTCAATATAATTCTCTGGACTGCAAAACTTGAATAAACATTTGCATCTAAATTCGTATTATTTTTAAAATAATAGACCCAAAAAATAATAATTATTTATAACTTTAAAAAATGACAAATTACTCTTAATTATTAAATTAAATATTTATATAAAACATACATTTATACACGCAACCTACTCAAAATTGATACGGTCTCTTCATTCCATTGATATCAATATCGTATTGGCACTTTGTGATCAATCATTTTTCTTTTTTAATTAATGGTAATGTAACTATTTTTTAATCTTATTAACATAGCCAATAGTTACACGCGTCTCATTATAAATGCAAATCAATATATTGGTATTGAAAGTTACCCTCCCTCGTACGGTTCCAAATCGATTTTGATTTGAACACGATTAAGTCGACAAAATAAAACAAACGCATGTCGTTTCTGCAAATTTGCAATGATTTCCACATTAACCTAATCGATTTTGATTTGAAAACGATTAAGTTGACAAAATAAAAGAAACGCATATTGTGTCTGCAAATTTGCGAGGAGTTCCACATTAACCTAATTTGATTAGCTTAATCGTCTACAACTAAACTTGATTGCGCTAAGTGAGAACTTCAAATCTAAAAATCCGAGGGAACGCATGCCCAAGAGATTGAGCCCTGCACGGCTCAAAATTATTTTGAAAACTTTTGAAAAAATACAGCTGAATCCAAAATGAAATTTGGCTGTGCTAATTTTAGCGTTGTCTGAACGTGCTTTTCTGTGAGGATCTCTGACCTCTGGATTATGAGTGGAGTGTATATGATTTGTCAAGCCAAAGCAATAAATTTAACAATCAGAAAAGTGAGTAAAGACAATGTATGACTGCAGACCGCAACCCTGGTTGACTATGAATACTAATCTATTCCCTCGTCTTTTATCCGGAAGCTTCGAGAGAGCCCGTGATCTTACACGATCATATCAGATTCTCCAGTTCAATCTGGTCTCGATACATTTGCTTGTCGTTATACTGGAATAGCTTGGGGTTTGGCTAGCTCAATGTTTAATGGGCCTGTTGATGTTTGTATGAGGATCGTGGAGCATTCAACTGGAAACATTATAGACTCTTTTCCAGTGTTTTTTTTGTTTTAGCATGTAGTTTAGCTTTTTATTTTTTTGGTTTTATTTATATATTTTTAATTTAATATTGGTTGAAATTGTAAATTTAAATGATTTGATTTGTATAATTTTAGTGTTGAAAACTATTTCAACCTACTTAATCTATTTTTATGTTTTAAATAATTAAAAATATAATTCTACCAAAAATTATATATACAAAATCGATAGAGAAACTAAAACCTAAAACAAAACAAAATTCATGGAAAAAATAAAATAAAACATAAATGGTAAAAAAATAAAAAATAAAACAATTAAATTGGGCTTCTCCTTTTTTAATTTCTAATACATAGAAATATATGAAAGTGACCTTGAAATCTGAAGCACAACATTACCTTCGTTGATATCGTCGTTAGTTTTTCATTAATCCACATCCGTATCACCCACTATGCCACGCTATAGCCCCGATGAAGATTGATACCAGTGCAATGATTTGCTGCGAGCTTGTGGGGACGTTGCTGACACAAATAATTTTGTTAAATCTACTTACACCTTTATACAAAAAATCCAGTTTTCTATGTTGAACTTCTACTACCTTAGATTGCTGCATCGTTTGAGTAGGGAAAACCTAGAAAAATCCTCTACAGTAGGTTACAGTAGGTTAATGAGGTTACTTGCTTCAATTTTGTTTGAAATTTAGTAAGAAATTAGGAAAATTATTATTCAATTTGTTGGGTTTATATAATTTGAATGTTTCAATGGTTTTCCACTAAATTGAATATGTTTTAGTTTTCAAAATTACAATTTAAACAATAAAGATATGATATCCTACCCTGAATTGTGTTCCCCAATTCTAACCGAAAGCCAAAGAAGACACCTCTTTATACTCGTCAAATCCTTTGGCTACAAATACTTCAATTTTTATCCCAAAGTATCCACTTCTAAACTTTATATAAAAGTATCAAATTTTCTTCATTGAACTTTTACTATATTATATTGCTTCTTTGTAATGCCAAAGCACTAAATCATGGTTCCTCCACATCTTCAATTTTTATACAAAAGTATCCCGTTTTCTTCATTGAACTTTTAATACATTATATTACTTCTTTGTAATGGAAAAGCGCTACATCGTAGTTCCTACACATCCAATTGACATTGATACTGAGTCCAGAGATCAAGGAAATTGGTGTGCCTAGTCTTACCACGTTGCTAGAGCACATTGGTTAGGATTACCATTTCTACCTTGTAAAAAAAAGAGAGGCGGAAATGCTATTAGAGGGGATTCCTAGCTTCTTTCTTAATACGGTTGTGGATCATGAGATGCTTTTCTCAGCTCTTTAATGTAAATAAGAGAATACTTTCTTAAATTCGAGTTCCTAAATCTTAACCACAAAAATATTCTATGTGACATTTTCGATAGATTATACTAGCAATTACCCTTTAAGGTGTAAGGGTAAATCAATATAATGTGAAAAGGTAAATCAATATAATGTGAAAGGGCTAGAAATGTTTAATTTTTTAAATTGGTTGATTAAAGCTAAGATTATTATGATGGTGTAAAGGCAAGCTTGGGAACTTTGTTTTTTCCTTGATGAAGCAATGTGTGAAAAGGCGTGGTGAGTGGCATTCATATCACATGACATGATTTTTCATGACAAAACTAAATTTTATCACAAGACATAATGTCATAGCCAAAGTAATTGTAAGTGTGATACAATGTGTCACATGTAAACAATAATTTATTTTAAATTATTTTTCCTACGTCATTCACTTAAGAAAATGTTTTTCTTCTATGTAGTTTTTTAAATAAATTGTTGGACTAACACAAGATAATAGAAGGAGATTTGGTTTTATGTCCATCAAACCTCTTTTAAAATTGGGTGTTAAATGTTGATTCAATAAGGTTTATCTTATTGTCACGACGAGTTGCACCACATTGAAGTTTTGTTTTTTAGTGCAAAACATTGCAGTTTTTCAATTTTTTTTAAGTGTGATATAATTTCTATCATAGCTATAATCGATATGGCCATGATGTATCACATTGCTTTAATTTTTCATTTTTCATGATATATTCCACTCAAAAAATGTTTATTTCTATTTGACATAATTTTCCTTTCACAAATTTTCCTTCAACATGAGAAATATAATTTTTCTAAAATGGTATTGTGTAAAGTGGTTTTAATAATTGGAAAAACCAAAAATATTTTAAACTAAAATCATGACCTCTTTTTCATCCAATAATCATTAAGATCAATGGAATTTTTTGAATGATCATATAGACCTCACGTATAGTGAAATTTCAAAGAGTTGAATAGGAGCAATGAACAATAAAAATATTGATGATCCAAGAAGTTAACTAGTGTATTTATTCAATCTATATTTCAAATATTATAGTGTAAAGGATGTGTTTATTTCAATGTATTTACATGGAAACTACATTGGAATAGAGGTTCTTCATTAAATTATTGGATTCTATGCCTTTTCTCATATGTATGGATGGTCACTTTGTTGGTATTTTCAAGTCATAGCTAAAGTTTGTGTGACAAGGTTTGGATATAGTTAGCCAAATAAAATTTTCATCCTTCCAAAGTCTATAGCAGAAACATAAAACTAATTTCCAAGTCTGAAAATTAGGACCAAACTTTTGAAAGCTATTTTTTAAATATAAAAATAAAATCAATAATGTAATTATACTTATATGTGTAAACTCAAAGAATGGAAAGAAAATAAAAGAAAAGAAAGTAAAACAAAAGAAAAAAAATGCTTAGGTTGACTTCCCTTATATGTGTCAGGTTTATGACCATATAATTTCACTCCTCACATCCATAATTTTTCATCTCCCTTCAAGAAATATTATCATTAAAATGTCATGTTTGAGTTTCTTTAGGATTAACTATTATTAACCACACGTGATTATGGTTAAGAATGATGGTTGAATATGGTTGAGTAGAAATCATAATTGTTAACTATGATTGATTATAGGTTGATTTTTGTTAACTTTAGTTAACAATGGTTGACTGTGGTTGATGATGTAAACTATGGTTGATGAAACTAAGCCATATTTATATAGTTGACAATAAATGAAGTGAGTCTATTATAATTTTTAATGTTTAACTATAGTCGATTGTAAATTGAGTATCGTTATTATTTTTCATTATGATTTGTTAAATTAATTATACTTGATAATATTTGACTATTGTTAAATGTGTATAAGTGTGTCAAATATTTATATAAAATTGAAATAAACATATTCACATTATATTGACATAAACTCATTTATGTTATATGCACATTTTTATTTTGATTATCAACATCTTTATTTTCCAAATAACTTCATGTTTTGTTTACCCATTAAGGTTTACCCATTAAAACCTTAAGGAAATCCTTAAAAATAAACTTCAAACTATTCTAAAGGTTATGGTATCTCTAGGAATGGCGCTCTTAAATAGAGCTATTTGTCATATGAGAGAAATTTTTAAAGGTATGCAACATTCAAATATTTAGATAAGAATGACGCTCTTAAATAGAGCTATTTGTCATATGAGAGAAAATTTTAAAGGTATGCAACATTCAAATATTTGGAAAATGTTTATATTGCTAATTCCAATATGTTAACGTGAAACTATGTCATCCTTATATGTTAGTGTCACCAATATGTGATGATGTCACATTCAAAATCATATATTTTGACAAAGTGGTAAGATTTATATTGAAAATGAAATGTACCAAATACACAAAGCCATAAGCACCAAATGAAGATGGTTGCAAATCATTTGCATTGCAAATTATTTTAGTAGTATTACATATTCTAATACATGCACATTTTAGTGATGATCCTAGCTACACGGTATGCACAATATATCTCTTTTCTACAATGGATGAAATTCCCAAGGTATATTAAAACGTGAAAGATTAAATTCTTTTGAATAATTGTATATTAACATAAATGGATGATTACGGGTGATTTACGTGATGCTATTAGACATTAGAAATAAGGTACAAGGTGCACCAGGGGAATGCGTTGTGAAATTCATTCATTGGTACAAATAAATAGTATTTCTATTTCTATTTTTATTTTTTATTAAATTTGATAATGGAAAAAATATATTTAATTTTTAAAAATATAGAAATAATGTTTAATTTTTAAGTTATTTTTACATTTTATGAATTGTCTCTTCTTTTTAAATATTTATTTATTTTTTATATAATTTAAAATATTTTAACGATTAATTTAAAAAATTGAGTCAATGTTTTTGGGTGAGAGAAAAATTTATTTTATTAATTTTGATTTTTTTTTATTGTGTTATTGATAGCAAAAAGATAATATCATAATTATGATCTTAGGGTTGTTAATCTATTTGTAAATTTTTTTATTATCCTATAATTATTTATAATACTACAATTTCTCCTTAAATTTAAATGTAATAGTATTCTTGATGGTATCAACATTTTTCATAATGACTTTCTCTCTATTCCTTAATTATTTGGCCAAGCCTTGAAATCATCATACAAACCACTTTTATGTTATGAGTGGATTTGACTTAAGTTTGAAGTAATAATTGGAAATCTTCTTTCTTTCATGCTAGATTTTTTGTGTCTTTACATTAGCTACCTACTCATAGACACACTCTCAATGAGAGAAAGAATAACTTATATAAGGAGGATAAAATAACGTGCATTTCTTTTATGAAATATTAAATTCTGGATTTTCTATTTCTTTCGTTGTTATTCTTTGGAGATTTTATAGTCCAAAACATCCCATTTACACAGGTGATGTGAAAAGAGCCTCAAAATGCCTTTTTTCCTACCATAGAAAATCCATTAATTAGTTTGTCAATGTTATAATTTGATCCAATATTGCAATAAAGGTTTACTCTAAGACATTTCTATGAAAATATTCCTTTAAGTTACTATCATCCTAAATAAAATTAGCATAGGTGATGTTTTTGTTTTGATTATCATAAACTTTGTGTTGTCAATGTTCACTCTCACACCTATGCTAGAACAAAAATCCTTAAATACTCTTGGTTGTTTTCTAGATCAAAGAGAAACCTTGCCATAGAACAATATCATTAGTGTATAAAATAAATATGATGAATATTGTAGGTAAAGTAGTGCTAGTTCAACTTACTTCTTATAAAGATGAATTAATCATGTAAACATAAATTCCAAAGAAAGCAATGGATATAGAACAACTTTATTCAACTTCTATATTCTAACTTATTTATTTCAAACAACAATTTATATTCTTAAAATTAATAATAACATTCTTATACAACATTTATCACAAAAACACTCAACTCAAAACAAAGCTTCAACTTTTCTAATCTATTCCAAAAATTAATTGCAAACACTCTACCAAACACTTTCTTAAAATCAACCAAATAAAAAAAAAACATATGAGATTAAATTTATGAATACTACCTTGATTTTATATGATCTTAGATGAATTAGGATTAGGGGTCCATGGTTGATAGCTTTAAATCTACCTCGACCTTTGTACCTTTTATCCTAATTTTTGTTGCCCTTTGTTATTTTTTTCCAATATAATTTTATATAAATTGGTTAGAAGAAGAATAATCATAATAATTTGATTGATAAAGGAGTTTCTTTTCTTCATAGAAGAATAAGGCTTAAACCTTTTATCCCAACTTCTTATCCATTTTCTATTTTTTTTACAATATAGCTCTATATAAATTGGATATAAATTGGCTAGAAGAAGGATAATCATAATGATTTTATTAATACAGGAGTTTCTTTTCTTCCTGGAACAATAAGACCTTAAAGCTTTTATCCTAACTTCTTAGCCGTTTGCTATTTTTTTTCCAATATAATTACATATAAATGGGTTAGAAGAAAGATAGTCATGATAATTTTATTAATAAAGGAGTTTCTTTTCTTCCTGCAACACTGAGGCTTAAAATTCATGTTTTAGGGAAATAATTTTCCAATGCGAGATTTAGGAGCTAACGAATGCCAAAAACAAAAGACAAATTCTCTAGCTTTATGATTTTTATTGTCCAAAACGTTAATGAATTAAAATATTCATAAAATGTCTGTTAATGAATTAAAATATTCATAAAATGTCTTATAATGAAAAATTCAATCATATTATTACTTTCATTAAATTTAGGAATCGAAATTTATCTTCACACGTTTATGTATCCAATTTAGTAAAAGTAAATAATTTTGTTTTTTTCTTAGTTAATGTTTTCTTAAGATTTTTTAATTTTTTAATATTTTTATTCTTTTATTAAAGATCAAATATCTTATTATTTTCTGTTCATATAGTTTTTTTGTTTTAGTTATGTTTTTGTAATTACTTAATACCATTTTATAATAATTTATTTTGTAAAAGATTTTTAAAATATTTTTTGCATGGCTTTTTTATTATTTTATATTTCTGTCTTTTTTAAGATAATATCAAAAGGCTAGAAAGTCCGTGCGTGAGATTTTAATATGGATGTAGATTGGTTCGTTAGTATATATAGATAGATGGAAATTAAGGGTATCTCAAAGAACTAGGATGAATAGTTATTGTCTCCCCTACCTAGATTCTGTTAAATTCTATTTTAAATTAAATTTGATTGATTTTTCCATTTTACCTATTGTCAAATTTTATTTTAAATTAGATTTTATTTATTTTTCCTTTTTACCTATTATCATTATCATTATCATTATCATCATCATCATCATCATCATCACATCTTAAATTTAAGTTTGACTAGAACCCTCTTTGCATTCCACATTCCTACTTAAATGTACTAAGTAAACATGCAATAGTGAAAACTTTCGTGGCATGTAGTTGCCAAGGGTAGAAAGTCATCAGGAAAGTATTTCAATCTAGTTGCTTCATGGAGAGCAATTTTTTTCAAGCTGCCGGGTAAGGCAAAAGGTAGCAGCACTCCCAATGAATCTTTACCAATTGACAAAACCTCTAAATTGCATCAGTTCCAATCTACCTGGTA
The DNA here is from genome assembly GCA_031772625.1 of Pinus tabuliformis. Lineage (NCBI taxonomy): Eukaryota > Viridiplantae > Streptophyta > Pinopsida > Pinales > Pinaceae > Pinus > Pinus tabuliformis. Next base: position 1,655,572,257 of record CM062819.1, read on the forward strand.
ATTGGGAGCAAATTCTCTCACAATGCTATAATTTGAGATTTCTAAATGTTCCAGGGTACTGATATTTCTAAGTGTGGCACTGGACACAGTAAAAAAGAGGCAAAGGTCAAATTTAAACTTTTGAGTCGAATTAAATTCTCAAAAGATATAGGAAGCATCTGCAAGCTGGAAGCACCATACAATTCAATGTGCTAAAGGTTTGTTAGCCTTTCAGAAGAATCAAGAAAGGATATCGTTTTACTACAATTGCATATGTCTAAGTATATGAAGGAGTACTTCACAGAATTCTTCCAGCAAAATTTTGAGTGCGGCTTCGATCAGGGAAGCCACCGATATGCTAATATTTTGACGGTACTTCAATTGTCCTACAGAATTTGGAATGATTGAAAACGAGGAACCCCAGATGTGTAGATTTTGCAACTAAAGAGGAACCTGCAATGTTTCATGTTTCAGCGATAGAGGTCACTAAGTTTCATGTTTCAGCGATTAGAAAGACGTAAATGGGGAATTTTGAAAACATGACGAAATGATATTTAGAAATTAAAATATATATGCATCCTCGAGATTCCCCGCCAGAGTGTTTTCGACGTGCTCATTCTTAAGTTCTCCATCACCATCAAAGAAGGCAGACAAGAGTATCGACATGCGGTGACCATGGCTTGTTCAACACGCATTCTAAATAATAACCATCTTCAGCTGCAACAATTGCAAAGTTGAAAGTATAATTGAAGACATGACTACCTTATGGTGTAATTAGCTTGTATATCAATGTGTGAATGCAGTTCCATAGATTTCATAATCATCAATAGAATCTCACATATTATTTATTGAGATTGTCTTTGAATTTTTTGGTGGTAATTAAAGTTCATTGGTACAAGGTTACACGTTCCAATATGAAAAGGTAACGTATATACAGTTTATTAAATTAGTCAACTTGATGTTGAGAGGGAATTTTTTTGTTCATGAAACATAATTTTTATACATAGATATTTAAACAATGATCTTAAACTTATATTATTATTATTATGAAGTTTACAATTGTATATGATAACTATTAACTTATTTTATTTATCACTATCATTTATGTTTTAGTCATTAATACATATTTGTTATTCAACATATTCTATTAATTTGGAAAAGAACATATTTTATTAATTATGAAAACATTTGTAAAGGAGAATTTTAATCATCACTCGACTTCGAGTTTCACTCCCAACATATTTTTTTGGTCATGGGAGGAGTACCATTTTACCAAAAAAGACACCACAAAGATAGGTGTTGATATACCCAGAGATCAAAACGTCGCCGAAAAGCATACAAAATGTATATGAAACCAAACATGAAAACGAAGACTAAGGGACCTGGTCTTGACAATGCTCTGAATGGGTTGGTGGATGAAGTAGTGGGCGTTGACCATTGTGGACATCGAATTCCAAATTCTCTATCCTACCTTCGATCACCTCTAGCCTTTCAAATTTCCACCTTCGATTTCTCCTCAATGATGACACCCTGTCCAAAATATCCTTTTGTTGTTACATAACATCGTTGTAAGAACCAATGACTTCCAAAAGGTCTTCCTGTCGAAGACGAACGAGCTCTAATTGCTGAGATGAAATCTCTTGAAGTTGCCCCACAATAGACGAGAACGAGGGAGACTCTCTCTCTTGGCCCGAAGCTAGGTGAATTTCATGGCCCAACGCGCTCGCATCTAGCTCGCCAGCTCTACTGCCATCCTGGATTCCACCACCCACACAAGCGGACCCTCCTAGGAAAATGCCTCCCCGACGTGCATGACCCTATTGGAGAAGCATGGGGACCAACACCTCATACCACGAAAGACAGTGCAACAACACTACAACGAGACACCACATCCAACACAACTTGATAGTTACCCCTGCACAAAAGCCTTCTTGTTGGACATCTTCCTACCCCTGAAGATGGGAATAGAGCCAACACCAAAACAATGACGACACCACACAGACCAACCAAATGCCACATACGAATTCAGACCCTTACCACCCACCTGGAACAACATGACCCCCAACTAGGCTTCATCAACCGGATCACCCCCACCCCCAAGATGACACTTCCCGACATAATGACCTTGCACTAGAAACCCCACAACAAGACCCCCTGACTCCTCAAAATAGGCAACAAGAACCACATGGGAGCCTAACAACCCAGGTTGTAGCCCCCCATTCTCAATGTTAAAAAAATCAATATTTACAATAAATTCTTTTAAGTTATATGTTTATCTATTTTCCTATATATCAAATGCAATGCATATCACATTAAAAATTAAATTATTTTAAAAAAAAGAGATGTAGAAAAAATACAAGAATGTGGCTGTGATATGATTTTTTTATAAATATAAATATTTTTACTAAGAACCTACATAGAGCCTTTCCATAAAATAGAAATTTACAAAGTAATTACTTTAGATTGTTAAGTGTAAATTAATTGGAAAAGTAAACTAAAATAGGTCTTTCTTAACTCTAGATCACCCAGCCCCTAGAGGAATCAAATCTCTCAAGGTGCAAACATTTCCTTGATCTCTCAAAAAGATTATTGATTATGCCTATATTGATTATGCCTATAAGCATGTGTATTTTCGAATATGGTTTCTAGAATTTTAATTTGTTTATAGGAAATTATTAAGTAGATGGTAAAGACTTAACTTACATAGTATATTTTAGAATTTTCTTAATAATATACACAAATCAAAGAGAGACATTTATTTCCAAAATATTTTTTTCTTTTCAATTAAATTCATTAATTAAAAAAATCTAATAAGTAAATATCATGTAATATTGATAATCTATGATAGTAAGCTATGGTATTGTAAGAAAAGAAGCTCTATTAATAACTTAATATGTAAATGCACTACTTGCAATATTCCATTACAACATTTGCTACCTAAATTTACTGAAAATATTATAAAACAAATCTATTTGTCCCTCTATGGAATCTTTGCGGGGATGGTTTAAGATGATATAGTTTGCAATCTGCAAAGCAGCGTGGTAGTCATTGATTTTTTCGTCAATCCACTGATTCCTCATGGGGGAATTTAAGATTTTTGCTTTTCATGGCGAAATAGAGGTGTCACACACCAATACAGAAATATTTTTTTTTTTTTTACCACAGTATAAATATGCATACATGTTCATTGGATCTTCGAATTGCAAACATGTTATATATATCATTTTCGCCAAACAATGTAACAAGAAACACTTAAATGTCTTATACTCTTACCCACTCATACTAAAGTCGAAAAGTGATTTGTTGTACCAACAACTATCCATAACCATGATTCATTAGCGAATAAACAATAGTTGGCTCATGATATGTCTTGGGTTAATCAAGCGGTTGACATTACAAAGGTATGTACAAAAGTTATATGAGTGGGTACTTCAGTTATGAATGGTTTTATGGCAATTTCTATTTGCGTGCTGGTTTATTTCGCCGAGATTAATTGAAGCCGCGAGTCTTGTCCGGCTCTGATACTTGCCCCAACTGGCCTGCTCCGCATCGTCCATTTGGCACGATGAACGGCCGGCCAGCAGGTACCATGTGCCCTCCATGTGCTCGATGCTCTAGGACTCATGCGGACTGGCATTCCTCGAACTTACCATTTGGCAGCCTTTTTCCCAGTTTAACTACGATTGATCCAACGGTGGAGACGAACCCGCCCAAATCAAGGGCTGTCGTCGAGCCATGAGGCGGTGGGTGCTTTAATGGTTTTAATGCATGGTTAATTCCTTTAGCTCGTTTTCATTGTTGAGTGACCTCCTGTCGCTCACAGCTCTATGGCACTCCGCCTTACTCAGAGCTCCTTCCCTCCAGGCGGTCTGGTACGCAGCAGGATGTCTCTGCCTTCCAACACCAGTTAAGGTAACGAATTTCCTATTATTCATGGTTACCGCTCTTTTCGTTTCATGCTCATGTTCTTCACAGGCTTTTAAATTTCATAGTTTTGGTTACGATGGTGTTTTCAGGTGAAGGGTTCGGTCGCTAAAACCGACAGCGTTGAAGAACCTTCCCCGCTTCTCCACCATCCCATGCCCGGGTAAGAATTTATGCATCTACTGTAAGGCTCGTAGGGCTTTTCCATGGTAACGGGCTGAGCCGCTGTCCATTTTGACAGGATATCAGGGTTTGCTTATGCATCGGAATCCCTTCGCCATGTACAGGGGTTTTCCTTCCATGGGGAAATTTACGTTTTTCTCATATTTTGTTGTTTGTAATTTATCTGGTCTCTCCGCCAGCATTCAGGCGGAAACCTCAGTTGAGAGGCGCTGTATGCCCGACTTGTGTTGTATAATTTGTTTCATTATTATGGACTGTTGGTCTTGAAGACGGACGAATGTTACCGGTTGATTACTGTTTTTTTTATATGATACTGTTTCGAATTTAGTTTTTGTTTAAAGAATTATTACTGGTTCATATGGAAGCCTTTACCTGGGCTCCAATACTTTTATTCGGTGTATATTGGGCGTACTTGCCTTCTCTGTGGCTTTTATTGTGAATATAAATTTTGAGCATTTATCCTTGTTCGTTTTCAATGTATGTTCGCTTCTACTGTTAATTTATCTTGTGACGCCGGTCTGGCAATAAAAGCCCTTGCTGGCTATAAATGTTTAAGCATAGCTTCGGCGATTCTCTTCAGGCTCAGGGGCACCTGTTATCGTTTAGTACGTATGCATGGTGGCCACGGCCCCTCCTCTGTTCCTCGAGAACATGAGTATTTCCGTCATTTTTTTCTCTCTGCATACTTAAATATTCTATTAAATGTTGAGGTTGTATATTTGGTAATGGATTGTTGCTCTAAAATATATATACATGGTTCCACAGTTGATTCGAACGGTTTGCATTTTCTTTGGTAGTAAGTCTGGGTATCTCCGTGTATTTTACTGTTGTTCTCGGTTCGAAATGTGAACTCAATGGTTATGCACAGTGTTGAATTCTCTTGATTGATTTCCACCTTGGCTATAGAAGATGGCCTACACAATAATCATTTTCCTGTTTTATTTTTTTTTTACCGCTTATGCTACAGGGGTTTTATTTCGGCTTAGATTCGCTGTTTTTCTTTTGATTGAAAAATCTAATTCCATCTCTGCCAGTTGCGCAGAGACTAAATCTTAAAAATGGTCCAATCATTTTTCTCATTACCTTTACTTGCCTATCAAAGACCTTAAGTAATTCCACAGATTACAAACAAATTCTTTAGTGCTTTAGCAAGCCGTACCTGAGCAGAAGCAAACCTTTTCATAGCGCTTGTCAACCTCCCGACCGTAGGAAGATCCTCCTCGATCTTCCACCCCCAAGCACTTCTGCAGATCTTCACTGTCTGCAACCCTCTGGTTATACCAGAGTCACGCTATCTGGTCCTAACCAGACGTAGCAGTTCAGGAAGCCTCTCACTTCCAAGCACATGCCATCTGATCTCTACCAGACATAGCATATCCCAGTTCAACTGCCATCTGATCCTTACCAGACTTGGCATTCCCCTTTTCCCCCTTTTCCTCTGGGGTCTCAACCGTCACATGAAGGTAGTTAGGTTTTTCTCTTGTTTCAACTACCTCAATAGCTACTAACAACAATTAATCACATACTTAATTAAGCAGTAGTAACACAATTAATTATCATAATAATTAAGAGCAGTAGCAACAGAGTTGTTAT